>PVKE010047562.1:0-11878 GCA_004027555.1 Craseonycteris thonglongyai | reverse complement strand
TTTGTTGATTTGTTAATTGAGTTTTAAGATCCCTAACTTTATGTTTTCTCAGTTCAGAATTTGGTGGATAATCTGTTTGATACTTGTTATGTAAAGCTAAAAAATGTCTCTCCAGATTACCCTTTTTAGCAATGGCTACTGAGGTAAGGCATATTAAACAACAACATTTATCATTCACCATTGTAAAAAAGTAATCGAGGTCCCATTCTTCATTGAAGTGATCAGTTTTCGATTTTTCCGGTTTACTACTCATGTTCATGGGTATACTAGAATGCAAAGAAATATGACAATTTAAAGAATAAATATCGAATTAAATATTTTCCTAGAAAATTAAAAAACTCATGAACTGTGGCAATTATCTCCGTTACATTGAGAGAAATAATAACAATACTGCACATTACGATCGGGGACAACAATACAAGTATATTAAAATCGAATATAGATATATTCAAATTTACAAGAAGTATGTTAAAGTTACAATATATTGATTATGGTTTACAATACTGACTTCTTAATTTAAATAGAATTATTGTTATTCCTAATATATTTGTAATACTGACCCTTATTTTTCTCTCAGTGTAATGACCGCAGTTTAGAGATCTGTTCCCGAGAATGCTCACTTACCAAGTAAATAGATAGTTAAGAAAAGCAATTTAATTTAAAACAAAGAAAAGGTACTTACATTTTAAAGAGAAGAAAAATTGAAACTCAACGTGGTCACTGAGGATAAATAATATTGATTGATAATAATACTGTTAATACAAAAGAAAAGAAGCTACCGTATAACACTACCAAATATTCAAGCTAACTGACTGTGTTCTTCGATGAGTCGAGTCGTAACTGTTGCTTCATGCGTTGCGTCGGTGACAAGTGTGACACATAAGTCAAAATGTATTGTCTGGGTGGGCGGAGATCACAGTGTCAGGCTGTCAGAATTCTAGGAATTTATGACCTTGGCAAATTCCCAGAATGCATTAAACTATTGCTAGAAAGTTTTGTCTTCTACAATCGCTTCTAAGTCCATGGTACACGGAATTCCACCCCAGACATTGCGAGCGATCGACGAGCGACCAAAATTGGCCTCGCAATCGACCGGTGGACCTCGATCGACTTGTTGGCCACCCCTGCTATAGAGGATTCAAGAGAAGTTTCTGCTTTATCAAAGTAAGACTACTGATTTTATCTCTCTAATTTGCCTAAACATTTCTGCTGACATTATATTCATGGTAACAGTAATCAGTTTGTATGATTTTTACCTCTTCCCTTCCCTACTGCAGTTGGTCCTTTTATAATTTAAATAACAGGGATAAGAAGTGCAAGGACAGTGTCAATTCTAAACCACCTAAAGGGGAAGGGATATGTTTTTATTATCCTTTTCTCCAGAGGAGCACAGCAATTGTTCATTATTCACTGAGGGAAGGGAAGGAGAAAAGGAAATTAGGATTGTAGTGAGTACAGATATTGAACATGTACTAAGAAGTTGTTTGTGGTTTTTCTGAAGAATAGAGGTAGTCCATAAATTAGCAGAGTTCACTCCTTTCTGCATTTCTCTTTACTTTCTCTCAGAACAAGGACTGTGCTGGTGTTCAGTTTATTGCATGAATAAACTTAGGGCACAGTTATTGTCCTGTTAGTTTTTTTTATGGAAGGGTCATATTTGCCTGCCAGCAATTCCAGGAATGAACCCAGGGCACCTGCCGAGGACCCTCTCAGGCCCACTACAACTGTAGTGGCAGTGCAAGCCGAGACAGGAGCTGACAGCTCTCATCTCCTATCCCCCAGCTGTGACGTTCACCATCCATAGGACATGCTCTTAGAGTTGTTTTTGTGGTAGTTGCTGTGAGTTGACACCCTTTCTCCCCGGTTCCATGGATGTCACCAAGGGAAGGGCACTGAAAAATAACCTAAGTGAAACGATTAAAAAAAAACACTAAAGAAAGAAAAAACACAAGCTGTGTTTGATTTTAAAAATATTTATGAGACATGTTTTTATTTTTGTAGAATGTCACTTAATAAATATTTTACCATGATAATAAGGATGAATCATAATGATAGAGAAAGAAGTTGGGGTTGGAAGCATTTTACACTTTGCTTTAAACCTCAATTCATCAGAGTTGTCCTCTGCATCAGATCTTGAAATCTGGCAGAAAAAAATGTTTTTCCATGTACAGACCAAATTTCTGACCTTGGCTTGCAGTCAGGTCAGTATATGGAGGACCAGTGGCAGCGGCTCTTGATTACCTGAAGCAGAGGCTTCTTAAAAGTGAGGAAGATGATGGTGCAGGCCACCAACATGGTGAGGCAACTGGGGAGAATGAGCACAAGGTACAGCAGGCTCATGTCCACCCTTTCCCACTTACAATCCTGAGGCGTGCCTCTGGGCAGGTCCATTAAGCGAATGACCTTGGAGGAGAGGTTGCAAGTGACCATGGCCAAGTCAGTGATGGTGTGGAGATGCTGTAGGGCCCCCCAGCCCTCCACCCAACAGCAGTCATATGGATTCTGACTGAGGTAGATGGTCCGCAGACTTCTCATGAGCTGCTCAGACACAACCCTCTTGGGAAGGGCTGTGAGAGCGTTCCTGCGAAGATCCAGGGTCTGCAAGGTCAGACTGCCCTGGAACCTTGGGAAACTGGTCAAGGAATTTCCCGACAGATCCAAGTCCCTCAGATTCCTAAACTCAGAGAAGTCTAACTCCATGAAGCTGGAACCGAGGCCCACATTCCTGAGAGACAGGACCTGTAACGTGTGGGCAACGTTCTGGAGAGGGGTGATGCTCCCATTCAGAACCCCCCAATTGCCAGACAAGTCTAAGTGAGTAAGGGCGGTCCCCTGGAATGAGCAGTCTTTTAATGTTCCCAGCCCACAGCTCTCCAGAGAGAGGCTCCTCAGAGAGGCCACATTCCTGAAATCCACACAGCTAGAGAGGCCCATGCGTTCTAAACCAGCTGGCAGGGGACAAAGTGAGATCTGATTGTGGCTCATGTCAACTGTAGTGATGTTACTGGCATCAGCGAAAAGGCCAGTAGGGACACCCAGGAGCTGGTTGGAGCTCAGGTTGAATGACCGGAGGCTCCTCAGGCAGCCAGGGAGTCCTGGAGCCAAGTGCAGCTCCGAGAGCTGGTTCTGGCTCAGGTCCAGCTCTGTGAGTGCTTCTAGGGGTTCATGCTCCTGGATGTGGAGTGTAATCAGGCAATTCTGGTTGAGGTTCAGGTGGGAGAGGGATGGCATTTTCTTTAAGAAACCACTGGGTAGGTATTGGAACTGGTTCTGGCTCATATCCAGGAAGCGTAGATCTTTAAGGTCACTGGAAGCAAATTCTTCCCAGAGGTTGACTGTGGTGATGTTGGTCACGTTGCCGTCCACAAGGAGGAACTGGGCCACCATCTCCTGTGGTGACGAAGTGTCGTACAGATCCCTATAGAAGCCCATGTTGTTGTCCCGCAGAAGAAGGGTGTGCAACTTGCTGGCCTGGGGCAGGAGTGGGAAAAACAGCAGCTGATTGTGAGAGAGGTCCAGTGTCTCCAGCTCAAAAGCAGCCTCTTCCCCTGATGCCAGAAACCATTCCAGGGCATTGTAGCTGACATTGAGAAACAGGAGCTGTGTGAGGCTAAAGTCCACAATGCAAGGAAGGTTGTTATAGGCCAGGTTAAGGCTTCTCAGTTCAGTCAGGCCATCAAAGGCATCACCCTCAATCTCAAAGATGAAGTTCCTCTGCAAATCCAGTTCCCTGAGGTGCCACAGGCCTTCAAAGACAGAATCATCAAGCCTCATGATGTTGTTCCTTGACAGGGACACCGACTCCAGTGAAGAGAGGTTCTGGAGCATGAGGGCCACCATGTCTTCTATCAGGGAGTTCCCTGACAAGTCCAGCGTCCGCAAACCCTGCAGGCTGTGGAAGGCGGCTGCTGTCTCCTTGTAGCTCTCTGAGAGGGAGTTGTCAGGCAGCGCCAGGCTGCGCAGGTGGACCAGCTCCCGGAAAGTGTCACGACCAATGCGCTCCAGGTGGCAGCTGTGCAGACTGAGGCTCTCCAGGAGAGGGTAATGCCGGAGGGAATGATTCCGCAGGGTCTTGAGAGGGTTGGAGTCCAGGATGAGCGTCTGGGAGTAGGGTGGGAGATTTCTGGGCACCGAAGCCAGGTTCTGCCCTTGACAATTAGCAACTCTATCCACCTAAGTCCAAGAACACACTGGTCAGCAGGGAGGAGACCTCTGTGGCAGAGGTTTATGTGCAGAAACTGAATTTACTCATCAGGCTATTCCTGCAACTTCTGGAAATGGCTCTAGAGATCATAATTTCTTTTTTTAAAGGCTTAGGAACTATAGAACAAAAGGAAACTTTTCTTTGTTCTTAACTTTCACACTAAAATGACTAGGAGCTCAGTTCCAGGCCTCACTTGAAACACACAGCATGTTAGAAAAGATCTGAGCACCGATCGATTGGGTGCTGAGTGGTGACAATGGTCCCTGCAGTTTAGTTTTAACTATGAAAAGGACTGAAGACCAAGGCCTCCACCTGGGTTTGAATCCCACTTCTGTCATTTAGTTCCTGTATAACCCCAAATAATTTAGCCTAAGTTTGTTATTTCCTCTGAAAAATGGAGACTAAGGTAGTACCTACTTAATAGAATTGCAGTGAGCTTAGATGAAAGGCTGCACAGTGTCTGACACACTGTGGCACCATTTATGTAACTGGTCATTATTGCATTGTAATCACTATTATCATAACACCTGTGTACCTAACAGGGATGCTGCCCAACAACCAGCAGTGCTGTGGCATCTATATTTTGCTTCAGACAGTCCTCCATGCTGGATTGATAAATATTACAACTGAAAAGGACTTCAGAGTTCATCACCACCCTGAACAGTAGAGAGAAATAAAGTGGGGTGTAAAGAGAAACAATCAATGGCAGAGCTGTGACCAGAGGCCAGAGCTCTTGAAGCCCAATCAGTGCTTTTCCTGGATGCCATTCTACCACAATTGTGCTGCATAAGGAGACAGGATGGATGAGATGATCCTGGTCTCCTTGCAGAAGTCACTCAACCCCCGGGATAAACTCAGCTCAATGTTTTATAAGACAGGCAAAACAATCAGCCATAGAATATCAGGTAGGTGTTCAGGAAAAAAAAAATTAAGTGATAAGATAGAAGAGAAATGGCATTCCTTTGCACAGGTTGGTCAATAGGACAAGGCCCATGATTGTCTAAGATTGTAGGCCCAATCCCATGGGGCAAGTGGAGTAATAGAACAGAGGAGAAATATTCTGATAGATAGGAAGAAATAGAGGTGTTTGGAGAGGTGACAGACTCATGTCTGAATCTTGGCTCTGCCGATAGCTTTGGACCCTGAACAGGGAATTAGCTTCTTGGGGCCCCAAGTTATCTGAAGGTTTATTCAAATAAAACCCAATAATTAAAAACTGACACAGTATGAAAATACAAAAAATGAAACTCTTCAATAACCTCAGTCAATAACCTTTTGTTATATATACTTCTGGACTCTTTCCTAAAGGTATTATCTACCTTTACTAAAAAAATAAAATAAAATATTTTTTTATATATGTGCTGCCGAAGCAAGCACAATAATTTTTAAAATAAGACTGCACTTTACAAATTATTCAGTAATCTACTCCCCGCCCGCCCCCACCCTCCACCCCCTCGCCCAATAATGTGATGGACATATTGCCTTGGCAATAAAAATAAACTTGATCACATTCTTTTTAGCAAATATTAGTTCATTGTATGAATACAACAGTTGTTAAGAGCAAGAGTTCTCAGGTCAGTCCTGCTAGTTTCTGCCTTTTATCTACTGGGTGACCTTGGGCTTGTTATCTAACCAGTCAGGACCTTCAGTATTCCATCTGTAAAATGAAAATTATACTTGTGATTTTCTCAAAACATTCTTTTTTGGAGGATTCAGTGTGATTATTTATGTGAGACACTGAACACAGAACTCGGCTTGTAAGTGCTTAATAAATGTTAGCTATGATAATTAGCATTATCTCGGGATTTAATTTCCTATTGGTGAGTATTTCAGTTGTTTTTCATTTCCAGATAAATTTGTCAAGTTCCTTCCACACCTCCACCCCTACCAAAAGTTTTTGGAATTGTGATTGGGATTACATTACAATCATGGAGTAATTGGAAAGATAATTGACATCTTTACAAAACTGAATCCCCCACAGGAAAGGAGATGTGTTTCTTCATTTGAGTTAGTGTTGGTCTCTTCCACACAGAGACTCTCCAGAGAATGCTGTGGTTGGGGGCTTTCCCAAAGCTGTGAGAGACCCTGTTTCACCACAGCTGCTGCAGTTGAGGGGTTACACCTCTGCAAATCACTGAAGTGCTGCAAGAGGGCCACAGGGTCGTCAGAGCCCCCCAAAACCTTACCATGTCCACCTTATGATAACATCGCATGGCTAATGCCAGGAGGGACAATGGAGGGCACCTGGACTCTCAAGTTCTCAGCCCTCAATTCAAAAGAGCCACAGGAAATCTACTCTTTGAGCTCACTGGCAGCTGAATCCTGGCTCCTGCCCACCAAGCTGGAGAGGGTCAGACAGGGAGTCTAGCTGAACCCTGAAAGTCTATCAAAGAACTCGCACTTTATTCCCTCCTCTTCCTATGCCTGTAACAGATACTGCAAAGTTCATCTTTTATTGCCTCTGTAAGAGAATAGGAGAAGTCTACATAGCAGAGACTAACAATATCAATAGATAAAACACATAGCACTTAGGTACTAGTCTGAGTGCTTTATATACACTAATGCACTTAATCATCATAACCCAGTGCTATGGCATTATTGGTTGGTACTATTATTACCTCCATATTTTACAGATGTGGAAACTGAGGCACAGCATGGCCAATGTCACCAGGCAGTTCAGTGGTGGAGCTGGGGTTTAAACCTGGTCCCACTCATAACTTCTACCCCATACTGGGGTATACCACAGCATAGTGGTTAGAGGTTACTAGAAGTGGTTAAAGAACTATGACCACCTGGGTTTTTAAGTGTCCTCATGCTTTTGAGTACATTTTTTAATGTAAGTATGAACCCTGACATCCAACTTGTTTTCCCAGTACCTCATGTATAATAGGGCTTGAGGAATGTTTATTAGATGTATGCTTCTCAAGCAGATTTTTTATATCACTGAGGTATAGGCCAAGAAGAAATTTTCTAGAAATATGCTCAGTTGTCATGAGCCAAGTCTGTTTACACATATAGGCTGAAAGCCTTGGAGAGTCTAAACCACTAATGCTTGGGCATTTTACTCCTGGATCGTCTTACAACTAAGTGCGGTCATGTTGTCCACAGTGCGGCATGGGCACTGTGCTCTTCAGTACAGCTGTTGAAGCATTTGCTATAGCCTCATGCATAAATTCTGAGACAGGGCTTCTCCAGCTTTCATACGTCCCACCATCATCAGATCCTGATACCACTAGCAGAGCTCAATCATCCAGAGTTTTAACAAGGCACTTTGGTCCCAGATGGCTGACCTAGGCCTGTCTCTGAGACCTCCTGTCTTCAGCAAGTCCAAAACAGATGGGGCAGAGCCTATCCCAGGCATCATCTTAACCTTTGGTTAAAGAGCAGCTTGCACATGGCATCGGGCTAGGTAGGTACCGAGTGATTTGGATGCATTCAATCCCTGCCCTCCTTGACTGGCAATCCATCAGCATTCCAAACAGACCAAACCTTTTCAGGACAGCAGCAACAGACACTCAGTGTTCCCAGGAAGACTCACCAACACGCAGCCTCCTTGAGAAGCTGCTGTGACCATTCCACTTCGGTTCCTCCATTCCACTGTCAAGAAGTGAAAACCCAGGCAGAGCCAAAAAGACAGTAACTCCATTTCAAGTGCAGCACTGTGGACAGAGGGCAAGGAAGAAGCACATGAGAGGACACCCCAGAGGGTTACTTTGCATTCTCAGTAGAAAGAACCAGTTCCCATTATGTCTGGTCTTGAAAGTCCACAGCTACATGCAGGTAGAAACCCACAGATTTTTAAAACCTCAAGTTAGTCAACACTTTCAACCTTTCACTGTAACTGTTAACAAGAACTCATTTTCGTTTTGATGGACAGGTTGCTGAACACTGAATCTCCCAAGAGCCCAGCAACAGAAGTAAGAAGCAAAGGACGTGGGGAACCAGGTTTCAGGTCATCTCAATTTTGCCATATTTTATCGTTCTATTGAAGTTTTCCTCCCAAAGTTCAAATCTGCCTGATGCATCATCTGAGCTCAAAAAGATATTTGCTGAGTAAATGGATGGTAAACTGGGATTGAAAGTTGCTTTCAGCCCCATTAGAGTTGCTAATTGTTTTAACAGGAGGCTTTTAGTATAAAAGTAGATCTCATTTAATTCATTTTTTAAAAAGATTTATTTTATTGTTTTTGACAGAGAGAGAGAGACAGGCAGAGACAGAGAGAGACAGAGAGAAGGGGAGGGCCCAGAGCAGTCTCCATAGTTGTACATCATCAGTTTTCCACATGGTTGCATTCCACACAGGTGGGTGGGGGCTGCGCAGGGCGGGAACCGGGCCAGGGGCCTCCTGCATAGGAGGCATGCCCCCTCGGGCTGGGGGTGAACCGAGGTCCTCCCACATGGGAAGCTTGCCCGGGTGAGAACCGAATTGGGAGCCTCCTGCATGAGAGACACACCCCAGTTCAGCATATAGGTCTGCACAGGAAGGGGCTGGGATTCGATCCTTGGTCCCCAAGGCTGCAAAGTGAGCGCTCCCAGCTTCCCCTTAATTAATTTTAATATAAACTTTTGCAAAAAAGGATTTTGATATTTTGCCTGGATAAGGGAAAAAGTAAGGGGAAAATGAAAAAGCAATCTTCAGATAGAACAAAAATGACTGATGAAGTGTTATTACCAGCATTCTTACCTGGCCAGTGAGCACAGAACAAAAGTCATGAGAAGGCTTAAAATTGTACATATACCAGCACAATTTTAGATCTAAGAGGAACCTTAATGAAATGGAACACATCCTCCACCATCACATTTTTTACAGGTGAACACACAAAGGCCCAGAGATAATAAGAGTCAATTCAAAGTTCCATGTTCAACTTAGTAGCAGGGCTGGAAACAGCCCTCAGATCCCCTCCCTGAGTGCCAGGGTGAGAAGAAGCCAGGGAAATTTCTCCCTGTGGGTGCTGTTGAATTGACTGCCTTGCTGTTGGGAACATTTACACCTCAGCTCTGCACTCCTCAGAATCTGAAGCAAGTGCCTGGCCCCGGTGTTCTGATCGCCCCATCCTGTCCTTGACATCTACCTGGGAAAGACCACCCGTCTCCTGGGTCAGCAGCACCAGTGATAACATGAGCTCCTCACCTATTTCATGGACCCTTCTGCCTGGCACAGCTCTGCTATCTAGGCCCCCTTCCTCTTTCCCTTTCATTACATAAGTTCACACAATTGCTAAGGCTAATTTTAACTTCTTAGTCATATTTGAGTACTCACCAGTGAAAACAGAGTAATAGAAAACTTAAGTGAAACCAGGTAAAACAACGTTAACCTTCACTTCAGGTCAGGTCAACTCTCTTTACCACAGAGGGAACCTCCAATTCAGAATTTGTCAGTACTTGCTCAACACTGAAAATCCCCTTCCCAGACCCTCCTTCTACTTCTGCCCCTGTTCAGGAATGCACACCTCATGTCATGTACAGGGAACAGATGGCAAAAACAGAGCCATATGGGCTGCTGTCCTCAGTATCCTCCCAACACACACACACACTCACCTGAAACCTTGGGATCATTTCCCACCTTGCGATAAGGTTGCCAGACAAAGCAAATTACCAGATGCCATTTGAATGTCAAATAAACAACATGACTTCTTAGTATCAATATGTTCCTTGCAATATTTGGGACATACTTATACTAAAAAAATTTCATTGTCTATCTGACACTCAAATTTCCCTGGGTGTCCAGTATTTTATTGAGGAGAGATGGGAAGGTGGGAGCTGTGGACCTGACCCCTTCCCTCCTCCCTCTGTCAGGCTTAGGATGGTGCACACTGCTGTGAAACGGACCTTCTAGGACAGCCAGCTCCAGATACTGAAATACAGAGGTTAGACGTGGTCAGGGCAAGAGTGCAATTTCTTCACTCTTCAGATTGAAATGTTAAATAGGTCTGATGTCACTTATGCCCAGAGTGTAATTTCAATTTCTGGGTCAACAAGAACATTTTTGCAAATTTGAAATGTATTTCCCTCCTTCCTTCTAAACTCAGTCAACCAGCCCAGAAAAACTCTTTCTAAAGGGTGTCCCAAAATTCACGCAAGAAGTAATTTTGATAGAAAACACAGGTTTATAATTAAAAATTGTAAATTTTCATTGCTCAACAATGAAAACATGTTGTTCTTTTGTGGAGCGCTCCATTTTTAATGACCCTGAACTGCCAGCTGTCACACTGTCTTTTTTTTGTTGTTGGCAACACTTTACTACACAAATGATGTAAAATTCAACTCTTGCGTGAATTTTGGGACACCCTTTTGTATCCTCTGGGCAACTCCTTCTCTCCTGAGACCACATGGGAAGATTGTGGAATTTAAAATCAGATAGACCAGGATTTGAATCCTGGCTCTAGTATTTGTTATTTGTCCTTGAGCAATTCACATAAAGTCTCAGAGGCTCTGTTAATCCTTTTATAAAGTGGGGATAATAATAACTATTCAGAGTTCTAATGAGAATCAAATAGTATGTGTTTAAGTGCTTCGTTATCTATGAAGGTAGTTAATAACATAATTATTATTTGAATTCAAAACATCAGTGGATGAATGGTTGTTATTTGTTTGTGTTATCTCCAAGGTAATTCAGCAGCCACACAAAAGGGGAAAATATCATGAATAATTTGGCTCAAAGAATTAATATATCAATATACCAACTAAATGTGTGAAAATATGAAGGAAGGTTGGATTAAAAATTCTACACTGGGGAAGCCTGGATGGCTCAGTGGGTTAGGCACTCACTTTGCAGCCCCGGGGACCGAGGATCGAATCCCAGCCCTGGCCATGCTGACCCATATGCTGAACTGGGGAGCTTCCCCCAGTTCAGTTCTCACCAGGGCGAGACCCCGGCCCAGTTCCTGCCCTGTGCAGCCCCGCGCCCACCTGTGGAATGAAACTATGTGGAAAAACCGATGATGTGCAACTATGGAGACTGTTCTGGGCCCTCCCCCTTCTCTCTCTGACTCTGTATCTCTCTCTCTCTGTCAAAAACAATAAATAAATCTTAAAAAATAAAAAAATAAAAAAATTCTACATTAATAAATTTCAGAACATGGCTAATCAGAGGAACAGAGGATTATGCTTATTGAGAGCTATTGTCCTCAGATCCATGCTTTATCCTTCCCTTAGCCCAGGGGTGGCGAACCTATGGCATGCATGCCCAAAGTGGCACGCAGAGCAATTATTTCGGCACGCGGAGCTGGGAGGGCGCTAAGGGCAATTTCACGGTGAGTTTAGATTACAGGGTCCAAATAACAACTAAAATTGATCTGACTACGTTGCAGATGGGAAGACAAAGAAGAGCGCCATATACATTTTTTAATTATAAGGAGTACTTTTCTATTGTATTACTTGCTTTGGTTGATGCCAACTGTAAATTTATAGCAATAGATAGATGTTGGGTCATATGGAAAAGAGGGGGACGGGAATTTTTGCCAAGTCTGTCATGAGGAAACAAGTGCTTTCGGGAAATATATTTCCTCCAGATGAGAGACTTCCTGGTTCGAATAAAGTAGTGCCCTATGTTATAGTTGGAGATGAAGCTTTCAGATTACACAAACATGGCATGAAACCATACTGTAAAATAACAGCTCGAGGAGAAAAATCTAAAGTCATCTTCAACTACAGGTTAACTCGTGCTCACAGAGT
>PVKE010047561.1:0-11878 GCA_004027555.1 Craseonycteris thonglongyai | reverse complement strand
CAGACCCCCAGGGCAGTGTGTGGGTCCTGGGCCTGAGGCTGGCACCCCGCAGACCCCCAAGGCATTGTGTGGCACCTGGGCCTGAGGCTGGCACTCCGCAGACCCCCAGGGCATTGTGTGGGTCCTGGACCTGAGGCTGGCACCCTGCAGATCCCCAGGGCATTGTGTGGGTCCTGGGCCTGAGGCTGGCACTCCGCAGACCCCCGGGGCATTGTGTGACACCTGGGCCTGAGGCTGGCACCCTGCAGATCCCCGGGGCATTGTGTGGCACCTGGGCCTGAGGCTGGTACCCCGCAGACCCCCGGGGCATTGTGTGGGTCCTGGGCCTGAGGTTGGCACCCCGCCGACCCCCAGGGCATTGTGTGGCACCTGGGCCTGAGGCTGGCACCCCGCAGACCCCCGGGACATTGTGTGGGTCCTGGGCCTGGGGCTGGCACCCACAGACCCCCAGGGCATTGTGTGGGTCCTGGGCCTGAGGCTGGCACCCGCAGACTCCCATGGCATTGTGTGGCACCTGGGCCTGATGCTGGCACCCTGCAGATCCCCGGGGCATTGTGTGGGTCCTGGGCCTGAGGCTGGCACCCTGCAGACCCCCAGGGCATTGTGTGGCACTGGTTCTGTGTCTGAACCTCCCTGGGACTGAGGCAGAGCCACTCAAGTCCAGCCTGGCAGGCTTTTCCAAATTTGAATTTGGGAGGCAGGAGTTAAAGTCTCCGTCCCCAAGGAGGTTTAGCACCTACACAGATTACAGCTTCTATAGCTCTGCTGACCAGAGTTCTAAGAAATCATTAGCTAATGACCATCTCAAATTTAAACTTCTAAAGTGGAAATCTTACTGTCATTCCCCTGTGAAAATAACATTGTCCCACTGCCCCTGCTCAGGTAAAGGTACCTGCAGCTGTTCACGTCAACAAATTAACAGCAGGAACCCTGGGTGTCATCCCGGGTTCCTCCTTCTCAGATTCCTACCCAGCCTATCACCTTATTCTTCAAACTAGCAAATATTCAGCCACTTCTCCGTACTGACACACGGGTGAGAGTGTCTGCCACCTCTCACCTGGGTGATGCTGTGGCCTCTTGCCTGCTCCTTCTGCCCCAGCTCCCAGACGTAAATTAGGTCAGGCCACCCTGTGCTCACACCCAGCCTCAGTGCCCGTTTTACTCAGATGAGCCAAAGTCTTCCTGGGAAGGTAGGGCCCTGTGGCTTCTCCAGCATAGCTGCCATTCCAGCAGACTGCCCCCTGCTGGTCTTTGGTAACACCAGGCACAGCCTTGCCTGGGGTTTTTGCAGCGGCTGCCCCCTCTGCCTGGAATGCCCTTCTTCCGAAGCCATGTGACTGACTCCTCCCTCCTTAACGGCTGGGTTCTAGTCTTCGCCTACCGGTGAGGCCTGCTTTGACCCCACTTCTCCGTCACCTTTACTATGGATGCCTGAGCTCCGCTCGGATTCCCCTCCCTCCACCCGCATGGCAACTATTGCCTTCCAATATGGTGTATAAGGCTGTTACTATGATGTGTTTTGTCTGCTTCCCCTTCCTAGCTTCATGAGCGCAAAGATCTTCACTGAGGGATTGGAATCGTACTTGGCACCCAATAGGCACCCACCAAAAAAACATTTGTTGAATGAGTGAGTGAATGAATGAATGATCGGTCACATCTTTCATGGATGTTCACAGACAAAGGTGCTGCGCCGAGAAGACTGTTCATCACCTTTCCTCCCAGAAGAGGCTGGCGCTGAGCTGTGGGATGGACTCCCCCGAAAGACGGGTGCCCCGGCTAGACTCCGCCACGACACGCACATGCACATCCAGGTGTGTAATGTTTCCAAAGACACTGACTAAGCGCCAACACCAACCTGCTCACAGCACAACTTCTGCAGAGAGAGTGCGCTAGAGGGACGAAAGGGGACTTGTCCTTTGGACTCTGTGTAGTTCTGAATTGCTGGCATTTCTTTATCGTTAGACAATCTTCTTTATAATTAAGTAACTTTTCATTTGCTAGAGAATAAAGTTGATGGACAGAGAGAAGTCGAGTCACAGAGGCCGTCTGTGGGGTCCGGTGCTGGAGGCTCCCAGTGTCCGGCTCCAGCCCTTCCACAGCCTGGCTGCAGTCCCTGCCTGGAACCAATGACGTGCTCTAGAAAATGTTCTCAGATGCAAGCAACGGAAATGACTGGTCAATTAAAGCAGAGAAGGAATTCACCACAAGGATCATCTCAGATTCAGGCTTGGAAAAAGGGGGAAGGGCAGCCAGAGGCTGACTGGGCTGGAGCCGCAGCAGAAACGATACCACAGGATGCTGTGTTCCCCACCCAACACCGCTGCCCCTGGGTGCTGGGCACCTCTTCCGCTGCTGCTTTCACCTCCGGAAACGAAGGGGCGCTGCCATCACCACCATCCCCCAGGAGGATTCTCCCATCCCTGCTTCCTTGTGCCACTGGCTCTTGATTCAAACCCTGGGGTGGGTGCTTCTGATTGGCTCCCTAAGCTGCCTGTCCTCTAGCAGCAAGGGAAGCTGGGAAAGTGAGTACCTGGTTATTTTCAGCTCCCCCAAGGGTTTAGAAACTAGGTAACCAAAAAGCCCTACAGATATCTGTGATAAACACGTTTCCATTATGAGACTCCTGTCAGCTTCAATCACCAACCCCAACTGAGGAAAAATGGGGGCGGGGGGGTGGCTAAAGGGTCATCTGTTGGGAAGTGAGCCTTTAAGGAAGATGTCCTACTGTGATGGGAAGGCCCTTCTTTTGTAGCTTGCCAATGGAATCGCCATCTCTGCAGGAACATTCCGAGACAGCTCTGGGAGGTGGACGGATGCGATAGGTGATTGGGCTCTGTGGGCCCTCTCTGTAAGTGTGGCATGGGGCAGGCAGTGCTGGAGCTTGGGAGGGGAAGGCGCTGCCCCAGAGCCATGGCCAGACTGGCTTCAGCTTAGGAAAAAGGGGGTGACAGAACCGGGGAAGGAGCTCAGAAGGGTGGGGAGGAGACAGGTGGGATGTGGGAGAGAGGAGGACAACGCTGAGCTTTGTGGGCCCCTCAGGCTGATCCTCTTCTAGTTCCTTAGCCCCTTCCAAGGGGCCAAATGGGAATGGAAGGCCCTCGGCAGCCGGCCCCCACCTACGTCTCATCCCGCCCCTGCCGGCCCCTCCAACCTGGCCTACCTACTGACTGCCCCAGGCAGCCTGGAGCATTCCTATCCCGGAGCCTTGCTGCAGATCCGTTCCTCAGACTTGTATCCCTACCCTCAGCCTTCCCTTTCTCATTTCTCATCTTCCTTCAGAGTCCAGGGCACTGTGATTCTGCTTTCCCATGTTTCCAGGCTATCTGTCCCAAAGCAGTCAGCTCTGGCACCTGACTTTGGTTCAAGTCAGGTCTGTTCCACATGTGTTGCTTCGCTTTCTCCCCACCCGCACTTTGGCAATACCTGTCGTTGGTATTCGGCTGTCAGGGGCGGAGGGTGGTCCACGTCAGCAGGTGTACGCAGTCAGGTCGTGAGTCCTGTAGTGGAGGGAGCCCAGGCGGATCTGGAGCACAGATGAGGTCACCCAAGTGGAGTAGGAACGTGCTCAGGGAAGGCCACCCAAAGGACGTTCTTGCTTGAGTACTGGAGAGTAAGTAATAAGACAGGTTTGGAGTTGTTCACAGATTGGCCACGGCCAGTGAGGGACAGGGGAGCGCTGGAACTGCTCCTGCATTTCTCATCTACCTCATATACAATTGGGGGGCAAGAGAAGGAACCCCCATTTTCAGTGCCTGTGCTTGTCTCTTTGCAAGCCCGTGTGCCTCCCCCCCCCCCCCCCAGTGCAGTGCAGTCATACTCATAAGCACTGGCTGGGATAATTCACAGCTTCTTTCTTTTCCTTTTTTTTTAAGATTTATTTTTATTGTTTTTGACAGAGAGAGAGGGAGAGAGACTCGAGGGGGCATAACTCCCATGCAAGAGGCTCCCAACCCTGTTCCCACCCTGCGCAGCCCCCACCCATCTGTGTGGAATGAAAACTGACAACATACAACTATGGAGACTGCGCTGGGCCCTCCCCCTTCTCTCTGTCTCTCTCTGTCTCCGTCAAAAACAGTAAAATAAAAAAATAAACTCAAGCTGAAGCAGTGCTTAAATTATGGGCCTATATGACAATAGTCTTTCTTGAGTATACCCCTTAGCTAGGCTGACATCCAGCTAATAAATACCCACTCAACCAAATGAATTGTAAATATTACCCAATTCAGCAGTGGTGGGTGTCTCACTGTGGTTTCCAAGCCTTCCAGCCACACTTCCTTTCTCCATGAAAGAGGGGACATGCGACCCAGTGGGTCAACTCTATGAGATGGGACATCAGGCCAGCCCCCATTCTGTTCTCATTTCTTTTTATACTTCATTTTACCCCTCCCCCCAGTCTGTTCTGATTGGTCAGCACATGCTGTGCTGGTTGTTAAATAATTTGAATAGCACGCCCCCTGCTCATTTCAACACCCTTTTCTCCTGAAATTCAAAAGCTTTTAGCCTCACAAATTTCTCTGTCAACAACACTATTTTAAAGTGTTGAATAAATATTTGAATGTTTAAATGTAAACAAATCAAACCAAACCTTCTTGGTTTGAACCTCTCAGGCAATCCAGGGCTCCTGTAGCTCCATGAAGCTGGCAGAGCTCAGCTGATAGGTGCTATGGAAAGTAGACATAGGACCACCCTGAAGAGGGTGGCAGAGGGTGTGAATGGGGCATCTAGTACCAGGCCCCAGCAGTGTGAATGCAGTCTTGTACAAAGAAACATGGCTCTTGATTTAGAAAGTCCTCTTAGCATCAGTTCTAAGAAACCCTTCCTCTGTGACTCCAAAGCAAGACCTCAGCCTCCCTATTTCCTTAGGTGGTTGGACACCCCATTCACCCAGGGTTCTCTCAGCTGACACCCGCCCTCTTGCCACAACTGTTAATTGTATCCCTCTCAATCTAAAAAGTACCTAAATGAGATGAAAATTTTATGGGCACTCTACTTACTCCTCACTGCCTCTCTGGGTCTAGAGGAAGCAGTCACTGCTGATGCGGGCAAGTCCTTTGATGATGAAAAATGTTTATTACAAATTTTGGGATCATCACGCTGACCTGGGGATGCGTGGAATGTCTCCTGGCTGTTTGTCTAGCCTCCTGCAGGATCACAGAAGCATTGACTACTGGAGTGGGAGATTTCTGATGATCCCTGCTCACTGGCATAGAGGAGAAGCTGAAGACTCCTGGCTTATTGCCCTCTGTTGAGAACACCAGCTACCCCCATTCCTAAGCCCTATTAAATCCTCCCTTAACACTACCAGCAAGTGAAACACACAAATAGAAAGAAGTATTTTTTTAACCTTTTGTTTCTGGGAAAAAAAAAAAAAAAGCTCTCAGCAATAAATTAGAAAAGAGAAGAAAGGAAAAATATGTTAATAATCTCCATAATATACACTCAACTAGATAGCTGTCCTGGAGTTTTCCAAAAGTCACTCCTAGGGGGAAAAGTGGAGTGATTGTTTCTAGATTGACAAAGACTAAAGATGACATAGCAACCAAACGCAATGTATAAACCTTGGTTGACTCATGGATCAAAAAAGAAAATCAGATAGAAAAGATTGGGGGTGGGGGAGCATTTTGTATAGGGATAGATAACATGTTATGGAGTTATTTTTAATTTTCTTAGATCTGATAATTAAACAAAAAGTTTGTGCACCCACCCAGAAGGAAACAAAGCAAATACGGTGAAATGTGAAGTAAGGTGAATCTGGTTATTCACTATACTATTCCTTCAACCTTTCTTTCATGTCTAAAAAATTTTTAAACAAAGAGTTGAAGCTTTAGCTACCCATAATCGTTTCTCTGAAATATACCCACTGTTAACATCATTTGTACATATTTACATATATCACAAATATATGTTTTAAGTAAAGTCGAGTTATATATACATAATTTTGTAACATCTTTATAGAGCAATATACCTACATTTTATTTTTAAATTATTTAAAAAATAAAATTGAGCAACACAATTTTGCAGTGTCTTATTTTGATTCTTTATTTAAGTGAGCATTTTCTGCCATTAAATACCCATAGAAAAACATAACTATTAATGCTGCCTAATAGTCTACCTTATGACTATGTCATAATCTACTTAGCTATTTTCTGATTTAGTTGGCTTCCACACTAATAAATAACTCATTATGAACAACTTTACATGAATCTTTGTATTGAGTACAGGCTGTACTTAAAATATCTTACCACATGCAGGTAGCTGGAAGCTTTTCCAAATCTTTGGTAGTCTTGCCTTTTTTGGTACACAGTTGCTTGCTATGCCTTTGGACAGTTAGACAAGCGTCAATAAAAGAAATGGCCCTAAGACAACTGGGTTTGCATCTGCTGACCCTTGCTATAGAAGGCACTGTCAATACTGCTTTCAGGCCTTTCAGTGTATTATAGTGGAATCTCTCTGATGAGTCTCTTCAACAACCTGTTAACCAAGGAAATGTCAGCCTTCACCGAACATCACTGACACAACAGCTTTTCAGAGGCTTTGATTTACGTTTCTATTCTTATGACCTTTTAGGCTATAAATGGAATAAATGGTTGACCTTCTAGCAAGCCTCAACATTGGGCCCAAATGGACTCACATGAAAAAAATAAGCTAACTCTAAAAAGGCATTAAAATGCAATTTAAGCTTTTATTGGCATCTCCTAAAGAGATAATAATGTTACATGACACACAGGCGATATCCCTCAAATCCCATCCCACCCCCATTCCCACATTTCCCAGGCATGCTGTGGCCCCTGACCCTACCCAAAACGCCCTCCACCTCCTCTGGGCTAGATTTCCCCTGTCTCCTCCTCTTTCTTCTCACGTTCAAGACCTCCACTACTTTCAGAATTGATTGCCTTCTTCAGTGATGGACTTCCTGCCCTTCCTGATAAAACCATCCTACCTTTACTGATGCCTCTAATTTTCTTCTTTGCCTCCTACATGAACCCTCTACTCATGGAGGCCTCAAAGCCAAGCTTGACAAGAGAACCCAGGCTGGGAGGTGGGATTTAAATATTCTATATTAACATTTGTCCTGTCAGTCATGTCACTTACACAAACTTTCTCAAACACTATCTGGAAAGAGGTAAGGTAGAATCACTCATTTCATCAATATTTATTGGTGCCCAGCCCTGCTCCAGTTGCAGATACTGGGTAAATAAATGTACACATGGGCTTACCTTCTGGGGTTGTGGAGTAAGATACTAAACCTAGAGCAAGAAAACTCTACCATATTAACATAAGAGAGCAGGGCTTTCTCTCATGTTCTCATCACAGTACACATCAAAAAGGTTCATGTTTGTACTGAAATCAAGCTCTTACCATCTCACATGCCCTCCTCTGCCACAATGGTCCCTGAGCCTTAGAGAAGGGTGTTCTGGGTGTTCCATTTATAAGCAGAGATGCAGAAATGCTAGAAGTAGCAGCAGGCCATGATACCTGTAACCTACTATGAGACAAAGAATAAAAAGTAACTTTTGTTACTATGTCCCCTCGGACCCAAACCACGATGAGTTGGCCACTGTACATATACTCCCTTGCTCAGCTAACAAGTTATCTAAAGCTAATCCTACTGTTGAAAGGCCTACGTGCCAAGGACTGTAAGGTGGCCTGTTGGATTCTTAGAGCTAGACTGGTGGAAAGGGTCAAACACCTGACTATACAGTTTAAATTCTGTATGGCTTACATAGCATCAGCCACTGAGATTGTTTAAGCATGAGCTGTTCTGGCAATTTCTCTGGAATTTATATCATGTCATCTAGCTTAGCTATAGTTTGCAATTACTGAATTCAGGAAAAGGGCAGTTTTAATTCTCACTGACTCCCAATCACTAGAAGAATGCAGAATCCAAATCCAGTTTACAAGTAGAAAGTAAAACTCAAAAGACAATGGACAGCACTAGAATCTAATATCCACAAAGATATATTATAGTTTCTATTGAAACATAATTTTCTCTCCAAAGTTACCCCCATTTTTACCAAATATAACCAAATTAATTTATCTGCAAAATAACTTTAGTTTTTATCAACTTGGCCTGACTATTTGTATAAATCTAGCAAGAATAGTAATTGACTATATAGGCACCTTTAAATCTGCTTTGCTGGAAATTTCTTAAGGAATCTTTAGACTGAATTTTAAATAGCCTTTCAAAGCTAAGAAGACAAGGCAAGGACCTGCCATCAGAGGACGCCTGCAATACCTATAGATTTGTGTGAATTCCTCTCTTCTCAAGTCCTCAACGTATCCTGAAGTTCTTTCCTCTAATCATAACAAGTGCAATGGCATTACCTCCATCAGTTAAGTGTATGCAGCTCCCGGGTTTTGTGCCGTCAGTGAACATCAGGCATGTTGTCCATGAGGCGAAGGTGCTGGAATCATTTGCAAGTGAGCAGGGTGGCAAATGACCACGTTAAGCAGCCTACTTAGTCCTCTTGGTGTTTGCTCTTCTCTACAAAGGGTTTGAGCCTGAACTTCAGCAGGATCAATGGGGATTATTTAGCTGGCCAGGACATACCTCACTCCCTGGCAAGACGTATTCTATCCAAGTTGGAGGAAGTTGCCAGCCAATCCAACTACCATTCGAGGATCCTCTCCCCAGTTCAATATCTCTGCAAAGTAGCCGATGTTGGCCCTTTATCAACTCTGGCACTAAGGCTTCAGGCCACAGCCTTTAACAGACGTGATCAGAGGAACTTCCTTTGTAGAAGTTCCTAAGTCTCAGTAAGGAGCCAGTACCATACTAGTATTGACTGAAGTTATTTTTCTAACTGCCTTGGCGATAACCTCCACCCACTTGTGCAAAGTAGAGGATTGTTAAAGAGCCCACAGCTGCTTTTACGGGGTATAAGCCTAAGGCTTACGGAAAGGAACTGTTTTGTGCCTAATTGCAGATGTTTGCATGTACCTGGCAGGGCATTGTTTTCCTGCATCACTACTGTTTTGATGTTCTGGTCTACAGTTCTTGAGCAACACGTGATCAGGGTACATATATCACCCTGTTCAGCTAGGATACAATTCGATTATCTAATACAACTTTGACTAGAGTCTAAGGCCTCTTTTTGAGATTGTATGGTTTGAGCAGTCTCTTTAGCTATTATTCCTAAAGTTATTGAATGACTTTTAATCATGTGTTCACGGGCTCCCACTCCCTACCAGGGAGATAAGGCCCTGTCAAAGGCTGGCCAAAAACTATCTTCCTGATAGCTAGGTAGAAAGTCAGAGTATTCGTGAGCTTCCCCTTTGAATCGGTTACACAAATTTAAAAGAAGCTAATGAAATTCTATGTGTACAAAAGAGATGATTTAAGGCAGGTGGAATATTAGAAATGCAGGCAAGAAAAGCAAAGACAAGGTTACACAAAAATGAGTTATGTATTACTTATCTTTTGTTACTTGTCTTCTTTTTTACATAAAGATTTTTTTTAAGATTTATTTTATTATGTGTATGTGTGAGAGAGAGAAAGAGAGAAGGGCCTAGAGCAGTCTCCATAGCTGTGCATCATTAGTTCATTCCACACAGGTAGAAGTAGGGCTGTGTAGGGCGGGTACCAAACCAGGGGCCTTCCAGGTTGGAGGCGAGAACCTTTGCCACAGAACCATCCTAGCAGTTACCAGTTGTGCTGCAGTTCAGCGTATGGGTTTGCATGGGCCAGGCCCAGGAATCAATCCCCGAACTTCATGATTGCGAGGCAAGGGCTCCACCACTGAGCTATCCCAGCATCCCTGTTACTCGTCTTCTACACAGAAGTTGAGATATGTTAAGGACTTGCATGAGTACTCTGAATGCTGGGATGTATGTTTGGAACAGGAGTACAGCCCCCTCTGATTTCTGGAAGCCTTCTGAATGAATTTTCATTGGCAGCGGGGCTGTCCTGGACATTCTTAAGAAAAGTTGGATCAATTCAACACAGGAATGTGTTGCTAAAAAAACTTGGAGGGGAAGCTGGGATGGCTAAGCAGGTTAAGCACTTGCTTTGCAGCCGCGGCGATGGAGGAACGAATTCCGGCCCCGGCCCATGTGGACCTATACACTGAACTGGGGTGTGCTTCCCATGCGGGAGGCCCCCAGTTCGGTTCTTGCCCCCTGGTTCGGCCCCTGGCTTGAGGGGGCATGCCTCCCATACAGGAGGCCCCCAGCCCAGTCCCACCCTGTGCAGCCCCTGCCCACCTGTGTGGAACAAAACCATGTTGAAAACTAATGACATACAACTATGGAGACTAGTCTGGGCCCTCCCCTTCTCTCTGTCTCTCTCTGCCTCTGTCTCTCTCTGCCTCTGTCTCTCTCTGCCTCTGTCAAAAAACAATGAAAAATAAATCTTTAACAAAAAGAAAAGAACTTGGTAGGGCCCCACCTTCTTGGGCTCAGGCTGGTCATCTGGATGTTGGTTCTTTCATGATTTTAATAATACCAAATCTCTGGGACTGATGTGGTGGAGCAGCCCCTCAGCCAGGGGCCTCATCCTGCTAGACGCAAACTCATGAGTAGCTATTGAAGTTAGTGCGAAGGATTGCCTATAAATGATAAAAACTTAAGATGTCATGGTTACACATCTGATTATAATGCAATTAACAAAGATATTTGCTTTCCTCTATAACATAAGATTTTAAATATTTTTATTTATTTACTTATTTATTTTTTGACAGAGACAGAGAGAGATACAGAGACAGAGACAGAGAGAGAACTGAACTGGGGGAGCTCCCAGTTCAGCACATGGTTCCGCACGGGCCGGGGCCAGGATTCGATCCTCGGTCCCTGGCACTGAAAAGTGAGCGCTTAACCCACTGAGCCATCCCGGCTTCCCCAAGATTTTAAGATACCAAATGAAATATTATATTAGGACATTGTAGACTCTTAGAGATTATAATCTCTAGAAAATTTATTTAGTAATAAAAATATATGCTTATAAACACAACATAATTATTTCTTTGACAAAGTTTCCCATGTAATTTTAGTATACCAAGAGGACTAATTAGCTTAAATTCTCTCTTTTGTAAAGAGAGAAAGAACAAATCTCTGAAGCAATCCAGAGGCCAACTGGATTAACTCAGCCATTTCCAGGTTAAGAAAAGTTTTAAACTCTGAACCCTGGGAAGTATGTTAAAATATATCAAAAGGTTTGGACATTTCACTAAATCAGATCATAAATCTGATTTAAGCAATACTTAGTTATCTATTTAAAGAAAAATACAGAAATGTGCATAACTATTAGCAAAACTTAGAGTTTACTATTTACCATATTTTCTGGCGTATAAGATGACTTTTGAAACGAAAAAAAGTCAACCGAAAATCGGGGGTTGTCTTATACGCCTGGTCGTCTTATACGCTGGAAAATACAGTATGAGATTCAGTTTTCTTAAGTATTCAAGGACCTGATTAAGATAACAACAAAGAAATGTAGAATTGTGCAACTGGAACCTACGTAATTTTTACTAACCAATGTCACCTTACTAAATTTAACAACAACAAAAATAACATAAAACAGAACATTATTTTTATAAAACACAGAATCTTTGCTTTTTAGGCAGAAAACTTTTTCACAGTATCAGTAACAGACCAATAGCCCTTTTAAGCAGAGAGAGATAACCTAAGTAAGTTTACATTATCATACTTCTGATGTTTAAATTCACATACTTGATTTAATTTATTTTAACCTTTTTTTGTTTGTTTTTGTTTTTGACAGAGAGAGAGGGAGAGAGAGAGATACACAGACAGAGAGAGAACTGAACTGGGGGAACTCCCCAGTTCAGTATATGGGTCCACACGGGCCGGGGCAGGGATTCGATCCTCGGTCCCTGGCGCTGCAAAGTGAGCGCTTAACCCACTGAGCCATCCCAGCTTCCCC
>PVKE010047559.1:0-11882 GCA_004027555.1 Craseonycteris thonglongyai | reverse complement strand
ATGTTTTCTTCTATACAATTTATTGTTTCCTTTCTTATTTGGAGGTCTTTAATCCATTTTGAGTTAATTTTGGTATACGATGAGAGATTGCAGTTCACCTTCAGCCTTTTGCATGTGGTTTTCCAATTTTCCCAGCACCGTTTACTGAAGAGGCTTTCTTTTCCACACCGTATATTTTTTGTTCCTTTATCAAAAATAAATCTGTCCATAAACTTGTGGGTTTAGTTCTGGGTTTTCAATTATGTTCCATTGGTTCATGTGTCTGTTTTTCTGCCAGTACCAAGCTATTTTGATTACTGAGGCTTTGTAGTACAGATAAAAGTCAGGCAGTGTGATGTCCCCAGCTTTATCTTTTTTTTTTTTAGGATAGCTTTTGCAATTCATGGTCTTTTGTGGTTCCATACAAATTTGATGATTTTTTTTTATCTATTTCTTGAAAGAATGACTGTGGGATTTTGATGGGAATGGCATTGAAAGTGTATATTGCTTTGGGGAGTATGGCCTTTTTAACTATGTTGATTCTTTCAATCCATGCACATGGACTGTCTTTCCATTTCTTTATGTCCTCCTTAACTTCTTTTAAGAGTGTCTTATAGTTTTCAGTGTATAAGTCCTTCACATTCTTTGTTAGATTTATTCCTAGGTATTTCATTTTTTTTGTTTGCAGTGGCAAAGGGAATGGATCTTCTCATCTCTCTTTCTGAAGTTTCATTGTTGGCATACAAAATGCAGTTGATTTTGGGACATTGATTTTGTAGCCTGCGACTCTACTGTATTTGTCTATTATTTGTAATAGATTTCTGATAGGGTCTTTAGAGTTTTCTATATACAGGATTATGTCATCTGCAAAGAGGGACAATTTAAATTCTTCTCTCCCAATTCTAATGTCGTTTATTCCTTTCTTTTGTCTGATTGCTCTGGCTAGAACTTCCAGAATTACGTTGACCAGAAGTGGTGACAGGGGGCATCCCTGTCTTGTTCCTGATTTTAGGAAAATAGGCCTCAGCTTTTCCCCATTCAGTATACTATTTGCTGAGGGTTTGTCATATGTGGCCTTTATTATGTTGAGGTACTTTCCTTCAAATCCCATTTTATGCAGTGTTTTTATCATAAATGGTGTTGTATCTTGTTGAATACTTTGTCTGCTTCAATTGAGATAATCATGTGGTTTTTATCCTTTGTTTAGTTTATATGCTGGATTACATTGATTGATTTGCATATGTTGAACCATCCTTGTGCCCCTGGGATGAATTCCACTTGGTCATAGTGAATAATCTTTTTAATGCATTGTTGTGTTCTGTTAGCTAAAATTGTATTTAAGATTTTTGCATCAGTGTTCATCAGTGAGATTGGCCTATAGTTTTCCTTTTGGTATTATCTTTCCCAGGTTTTGGTATTAGGGAGCTATTAGCTTCATAGAAAGAGTTGGGTAGTACTGCCTCCTCTTGAATTTTCTGGAATAGTTTGAGGAGGATGGGCATTAGTTCTTCCTTGAATGACTGGTAGAAGTCATTGGTAAAACCATCTGGTCCAGGCCTTTTGCCTTTGGGCAGGTTTTGGATAATTGTTTCAAGTTCTGTACGGTCGATTACGTAGTCTACTTATATTATCCAAATCTTCTTGGTTTTTTTCAGGTAAACTATATGTTTCTAGAAATTTGTCTATTTCCTCTAGATTGTCAAATTTGGTGGCAGAGAGTCTATCATAATAATCTGTTATGATTGTTTGTATTTCTGCAGTATCAGTTGTGATCTCTCCCCTATCATCCTGTGTTCTGGATATGAGAGATTTTTATCTTTGTCCTTTGGTGAGCCTAGCTAGTGCTTTGTCAATTTTATTGATTTTTTTCAAAGAACCAGCTCTTTGTGGCATTAATTTTATCTATTGTTTTTCTATTCTGAATTTCATTAAGTTCTGCTTTGATTTTTATTCTTTTCTTCTGCTGGCTTTGGGGGACCTCTATTCTTGTTTTTCTAGCTGTATAGGATGAGATTTAAGGGTGTTTACTTGTAGTTTTTCTTGTTTCTTGAGATAGGCCTGTAATGATATAAATTTCCCTCTTAATACTGCTTTTGCTGTGTCCCAGAAATTTTGGTACGTTGTGTTTTCATTGTCATTTGTTTCTACAATTTTTTTAATCTCTTGTTTTATTTCTTCTTTGATCCAGTCACTTTTTAATAGCACGTTGTTCAATCTCCATGTATATGTGGTTCTTTCTGCACTTGATCTTTTGCAACTGATCTCTAGTTTCAACGCTTTGTGATCTGAGAATACACTTGATGTGATTGGGATGCCCTTAAATTTGGTGAGGTTTGATTTAAGTCCTAGGATATAATCTATCCTTGAAAATGTTCCATGTGCACTAGAGTAGAATGTGTAGCCCTTTGTTGTACGAAGGAATGACCTGTAAATGTCAATTATGTCCATTTCCTGCAATGTATCATTTAAAGCTGCAATTTCCTTAATTATTTTCTGCTGGAATGATCTGTCCAATGTTGTCAGAGGGTGTTTAGATCCCCTACTATAATTGCATTTTTGTCAAATTCTCCTTTTAGGTCTGTTAGTAGTTGCTTTATAAATTTTGGTGCTTCATAATTGGGGGCATATATATTGATGAGTGTCATGTTCTCTTGGTGTATTGTCCCTTTTATCAAAATGAAATGTTCATCTTTATGTCTTATTATTTTTTTTATCCTGATGTCTTTTTCATTAGAAATCAGTATGGCCACTCCAGCTTTTCTCTGACTGCCATTTGCTTGGAGTATTGTTTTCCATCCTTTACTCTGAGTCTATGTTTGTCCCTGTGGCTGAGGTGTGTCTCTTGTAGACAGCATATGGTTGGATTTTGTTTTTTAATCCAGTCCGCTACCCTGTACCTCTTTATTTGTGAATTCAGTCCATTTATATTTAGGGTGATGATTGATATATGAGGATATCCTGTATCCATTTCTTCTTTCCTTTTTATTTTTTTTTTGTCCCAACTTTTCTCCATTTATTTGGAGTTCTTGATTCAGGTCGAATAGCCTCCTTCAGTATTTCTTGGAGTGCCGGTTTTGAGCTGGAGAATTCTCTCAGCTTCTGTATATCTGAAAAGGCCTTAATTCTTCCTTCATATGTAAAGGTTAATTTTGCTGGATAGTTAATTCTTGGCTGGAACTTTCTCTCTTTTAATATTTTGAAGATTGGGCTGTACTCCCTCCTGGCTTTCAGAGTTTCTGCTGAGAAATCTGGTGACAGCCTGATAGTTTTCCCTTTGAAAATTGTATTTTGTTTTTCCCTGGCAGCCTTGAGGATTCTTTCTTTGTCTTGGGTTTTTGTCATCTTCAGAACAGTGTGCCTTGCCTTGGAGAAGATCTGCTAGGGTCTAGGTAGTTAGGGCTCCTGTTTTCCTATTGAATTTGGGATTGTAGTTCTTTCCATAGGTTAGGAAAATTCTCATCCACTATTTGTTTTAGTAGACTCTGAGAAGATTTCATCTCGCTTCCTTCTGGAACCCCTATTATTCTAATGTTGTTCTTTCTGATGGAGTCAGAGAGTTCTTGTAGGGCTCTTTCATTTCTCTTGATTCTCATTTCCCTTTCTTCTTCCCTCTATGACATTTCCAGGGTTCTATCTTCGATCTCACTAATTATTTCCTCTAGCTGGTCAGCCTTATTTTCTATGCTGGTCAATTTCTTTTTCAGCTCTCTTAGTATGCCTTTCATTTCAAGGAGTCCTTCTTGGTTCCCATGTAACTTCTCAATTTTATTGTTAAAGTACTCATTTTGCTCAGAAAATTTCTTGTTGAGGTCATTTAACTTTGTCTCAGTACTTTGGCAGCATTTACTGAGCTCTGTGAGTGTCTTCAGTATTGCAGCCCTGAATTCTGTTTCACTTAGATTTGATTCCAGTGTGCAAGCTCCTTTTCTAAAGAATGCCCCTGATCTTCTGGAGGGGCTTTGGGTTCTGAGGTGTGCATTGTATTTGATGTGGTTCTTTTTACTTTGTGCATGAGTATGTTTCCCTCTGGTTGTGTGTCTATCAGATGGGCTTTTGTTTATGTTTTCTTATGGGTTCAGTTTTGGGAGGAGTAGATTTTGGGAGAGAGTTGGGGGAAGCAGTCAGTTTTTGTGTCCTGGTGTTTCTCTTCAGGTTGCTGTCTTAGCTGTTAGAAGGCCAGATAGTGAGGGTGTGGGCAGGGGGGTGGGTGCGTATTAGTAGGAGCTAGGGCGGGCCTGAGACACAATAGTAGATTCCTCTGTCAGCAGGGGAGCTGGTGGTTCAGTGTGGGCAGGGCACTGGGGCTCCAGTCTTTTACCCCTCTGCTCGGCTGCTTTTCTAATCCCATCTGTGAGCCTACCCACTGGTCTCTCTTTCCTCTGATCAGCTGGTTTTTAATCTCGTCTGTGAGCCAGCCCCTCCAGCAGCTCAGCAGTGGAGGCAATGGGGCTTGGCAGAGGGTCTTTCTCCACTCTGATCCGCCACTTTTCAATCGTGTCTGTGAGCCGGTCTTTCTCCCCGCTGATCGGCTCCTTTTACTTTAATTGCATCTGTGAGCTGGCCCGCTGGGCCTGCCAGCTGGGCTTGGCAGAGGCTCAGGCTGCAGCTCTGCCGGTGGCTCTACTGGGTCTCAAAGACCTCCGGATTCACTCTAAGCACATCTGATGCTGCCGAGCATGCTGCCTTCGAGCCAACTCAAGCCGCTGCCCTTACTCCAAGAGCCCTGTCTTCAAAAGGGGCTCCATCACAGTCAACTCTAGGAGCTCAGCTGTGTCTCCTTTGTAAATCAGGGGTGCTGAGCTGCTGTGGGTTGGTGCCCTGCTCTCTCCTGGCCGGCCCAGGAAATGCAGCCGCCCTGCTCCACAGTCCCTGTCCCACCTCAGGCTCCGTGATCTGATTATGGCACCGTGTGCCGCCCCTTGAGTTCGGATGTTAAATTCTCCACAGTCTTGTGGGGCTTCCAGCCTGCCCTTGATCTAGCTCCACTTTGACCGTAGTTTTTCAGTCCCCTTTTGTATTTGCCAGCCCTGGGCCGCACTCCGCGTCCCTGTCCCCGAACTGCTCTTTCCCCTTCCCTCTCCCAAGCTTCCCTTTTTTTCTAGCTTTTGGGTGTTGTTCTGCGTTGTGTGGTTCTCTCAGTTGAGGGTGCTTCTCAGGGTTTCCCCTGTGGATTCCCCTTTGTTCATAAGTCCCTTCCCAGGTAGGTATCGGGGTTCTTCTCTCATGCCACCATCTTTTTCCTCTCAAAAATCTTTTCAATTATCTGTGTCTTCAGTCTTTTTCATCAGTGTCTTATGGTTATCAGTGTACACATATTTTACTGCCTTGGTTAAATTTAGTCCTAGGTATTTTACTCTTTGTTTGCTGTGTGTATAAATCGTATTGTTTGTGTAATTTCTTTTTCAATCATTATTAGTGTATAGAACTGCACTTGGTTTTTGTCAATATACAAAAATGGGTTTCTATCCTGTAATTATACCAAATTTATTTATCTAACAGGCTTTTTTTTCTTCTTCTTCTTTTTTACTTGTCTTTAGAAACCTCTTTTTCAATATATATGGAAGTAGAAGTTCTCTAAAAGGTGAAAAACTTCCATTTACATCTCCTCTGAGGGAAAGAACTGCTTATAACGTGAAGCAGTTCAACAGAAGCAGTTCATACATGGATTAGTATCAGGAAAGTTTGGCAGTGGCTGAGAGAAGCAGAATAAGATCCAGAAGTAGTTTACAGCCATAATCAATGAGCTTCTCGTGATGTGTTGTCAACTTCATGTTTGTTTGTTTATTTATTTTTAGGAAACTCTTCTTTGAGATGGAGTGATATCTCAAAGCTAGAAAAAAAGGGGAAAAGTTAAGGAGAAACAACCGGGATACTATTGTAATGGTCCAGGTGAAAGAAAAAAGAACTTACCTGAACAGGTGACTACAATTAATGATGAGAAAGGGAATGATTTGAGAAATGTTTTATGGAGATTTTGTCATCAAGAAAAGGTTCTATTTCATGTAATCCATTTCTAAAAGATCTACTTTGGTTATACAAAATAAGGTAATTATATTTGACATAAAGGGATGTTTTGATTTGAAATTTTATTTGTGTGAAGTAACCTTGTTTTCTGATGTCAGATAAATGAGATATTTAGGTTAAATGGGATATTTCCTCTTCTGCAGCCTCTAATCTTTTGAGAAGACATTCTGAAACAGATGAAATAGAATACCTAAAAAGTTTAAATACCTGTTTTTTCTGACTAGGAAACTGAGGCACAGGTGATTCTCACTGATACTGTGAAGTACGTTGACTATGAATTCAGTGTCAGATATGTCTGGTTACTACATTTGTGACACTCTTGTCACTAAAATATGCTTGCTATTAGTATTTCTGTGGAAAAGAAAGTGAGGGGATGGGACAAAATTCCACATTGTACATAAGCGTATAAATTAGGCATGTCAAACCTATGGCCCAGGATGACTTTGAATGTGGCCCAACATAAATTCTTAAAACATTACGAGATTTGTTTAAAGATCTATTTCCATTGTTTTTAACAGAGAGAGAGAGAGAGAAGGGGGAGGGCCTGGAGCAGTCTCCATAGCTGTACATCATTAGTTTTCAATATAGTTTCACTCTGCAGATGGTCACGAGATGCACAGGGAAGGAACCAGACAGGGCGCCTTCCCCATGACCCCAGCGATCTATGTGGGTTTCCTGTATGGGAGCCATGCCCGGGCAGGAGCCAAACTGGGGGTCCTCCCACATAGGGAGCACCCGAGCAAAAGCCAAACTTGGGCACACCCCACTTCAGCATATGAGTCCGCACGGGCCAGGGCCAGGGTATGATCCTTGGACCCCAGGGCTGCAAAAAGAACAGTCAACCCACCAAGCCATTCGGCATCCCCTATGAGATTTCTTTGTGACTTTCTTTTTCTAAGCTCATCAGCTGCTCTTAATGTTTCTGTATTTGATGTATGGCCCACTACAATTTTATTTCCATTGTGCCTCAGGGAAGACAAAGGGTTGGACACCACTGATTTAAATTATTCTCCAAGTTCAGACTCCTTTAGAGTTAGTTCCCCCAGTAAGTGCAACTTTCACTGTATAGTTATATATTTAGATGCATGTGTAGTTAGAGATATAGATAGTGGTGTATAAGAAAAAATTGCTCCTGGGCCATGAATTTAATGTAATTTAAAGTGCTAACAAGCATTTTCAATGACTCACTTGTGGATAAAAGGTCAGAATTTAGACTCAGCTATGGAATAGAATATTGATGAAGAAAAGAACTCGATTGCTCAGGATCAAATCCTAGCCTAGCCACTTACTTGGTGTTTGACTGAGGGAAATTTACTGAATTCTGTGTCTGTTCCCTCATTTGTTTAATAAGGAGCCTGACACTACCTACCTCATAGGGTTGTGAGCATTAAATGGTACTCAATACATAGTACATAGTAGGTGTTCAATAAATATGGCTTCTAAATAAGTGTGCTTAATCTATGAAAATTTAGATTAACATTAAAAATAAATTATGCCTTTATAGAAGAACTAATTTAAGTACAGGTTTTTTTTACAGGGTGAAATAACCAGAATCTATTTCATTTAGAATTGAAGTGCCCTTTTAGAAACATACCAATTGTGTAAAATACAGTAGACTGTCCTTTAATCGAAATTTCAAAAAACTGGTGCACTCTCATGCTGGTTGCTTGAGTTCCAGTTGATGGAGTGTCTACTTACATTTATCCATCATCTACCCATACTTATGGGTGCTGGTTAACTAAGAGTCAACTGTACTATCTACATAGAGACTCTTGTATTCCTATAATTGTTACAATGTAATGTCTTTACATTGTCCTGTTAGAAGAATCTGTCCCAGATTTTTTTATTGCTTGGTCCTTTGAAAAAGATGCCAGCATGTTTATTTGTCTTTTGTCTGAATACCTAGATCCAATGGCATATAAAATACTGCATTTAATGTAGTAAAGATCCTTGGCCTTCAATAATTTATTTTTAGAAATATTTTCAATCAGTTCCCACCATTGGAGAAAGACAGAATGGATTCCTCACCAGGACTGTTTATAAGCTTGTAGCTCTCAAGCTTTGAAACTGGTGACAAAAACCAGGGACAAAGTGTGTTTCCTCTCTGTCTTCTTTCTAAGGAGCAAATTTTAAATTTAATCTTCCTATTAAACCTTATGACAGTAAAAATGAGCCATTCACATGATTTGTCACTTAATTTTTATTTTTTAATTTTTTTTTACTGGAAATGTTGCTTCCCCTCATTCTTCATAGTATTCGGTCCGTGATAAAAGGTTTGCTGGATCTACAGTTTATTGGAGTTAAAAAGGGTTCTGGTCCTTTCTAGCATGGGAGTCTTCCAGCTTCATCTCTCAAACCTAATAACTAATATTAATGCAGAACTTTACCTTGAAAGCAAGTTTTTGTCTTCATTGTTAGTTGCCATTGAATGCCTGCTATTTGCCTGGTACCAAACCAGGACCTTTATATACGTTATCTCATTTAATTTTTACAACAACTCTATGAGCAGTATTTTTATACCCAATAGTAGTTAAGGAAATTGAGGCTCAAGTTAAATAACTTTTATATGTAATACAATAGACTTCCAGTTAACTGGCACCCATGGTGATGGGTCGATGCTGGATAAATGTAAGTAGACTCTCCGTTAAACAGAACTCAAGCAACCCCTTGAGTTTCAGTTAACGGAGAGTCTACCATACAAAAGAGCCAGGATTCTGACTATGGCCTGCCTGACTCTTATTGTCCACTCTTCTATGGTTTGTGTTGCATTCCCTTTTTAAACTGATTCTTGCCAGAAACATCTAGTTTGTTTTGAAGAATTCATATAAATAATTATGTGACCACAAATACATATGTGTGGAAGACAAGAAGATTCTACATCAAAATGTTAATAGCAGTTATCTTTGGATGGTGCATCTATGGGTGTCTTAATAAAAGCTTTATTCTTTGTATTTGTTTTTTCTACACATGAACATATATTTTGTAATAAACATTTTATGTTAAATATTGAACTTAGAAATTGACATTTCTAGTTTATTGTTGCTTATTTCTAGATCGGTTGACCTTACGTCCTTGGTGGGAATCTGGTTACTATGATGTGGTTGTTGATGTGTTGTCAGCCTGTCATAACCATGAACTTCAAAATATGATAAGAAGCATCTGGCTGAAACATATGGTACAACATCCAACACTAAATCAATGGTAGGTGTTCTCTGAGTTGGCACATTGCCTGATTTACTGAATAAGAGTTCTGCAAACCTCTTCTTAGATAGTCAGAGATGTTAACTTAGACCTGTGGCCTCTTTTCCAGGGAGAAATGGCTGTTTTATTTTGCTATTCCTCCATATGATTGAGCCCAGTTGTGGGGATATAATCACTGGTTGCTATACCAACTATATATACGGTAGTTTTGTAGTTTTTGTTTCATTTGGGTTTTTTTGTTTTTATTTCTTTTGCTTTGATTTGGAATGGCAGTTCTTAAAATGTTCTGTTCCAGAATAGTTCTCTGCTTAGACAGGTTGTGTCAAAATACGCTTTTATTCTAACTTCACAGAGACACAGTTTTTTTGGCTCTGTAATATTTTTTAGTTGTGTACTATGCAGTGTGTTTAATATGCCAAACTTTTCTTGCTGTCTGTCCATCCAGGGCTGAGCTTTGGTAGCACATCTCATGTTGATGTTAGATGGCTTGGTGACTGGTTAGGAGCCCATGGCCTTAGTGTTCTTGATGAGACCGGCCCCTGAAGATTAGTGAGGTGACAGTGACTGAGAAGCATGGAAGCTTGGACTTCTAGTTATATGAAGACACATAGGTGATAAGCACAGAAGGCCCCCAGGATTTCAGTAAAGTGTCACATGTGTGAGTGAGAAGCTGAACAAGCAAATTGCAGTTGTGAATTTGCTTATCACCAACAGTGAGCATTTATAGATTTTCTATCTTATTCTTAGCAGTTTTCATTCCTTTTCAAGACAGATGTCTTTAGTTCACGATTGCAATGATAATACACCTGTTATCTGGCAGATGAAAGGCCTGCAAATCATCACTGCTGTCAGGACCACTTCCCAAACCTGCTCTTCCTGTGTAGTCTTTCCTGTCTCAGAAACAATGATCCCTTTCTACCAGTTGCTCACACCACAGCCTTGGTGTTGTAATGTAAGTGGTGAGTGAGTCCCCTTGTGGAATATTTAAAGATCAGTCCAACACATCCACATAAATTACACTGAGAGGCATATGAAATTAGAGGATTTATTACACTCGCAGGTCCTAGAGAGGGAGGCACAGCACACCACTCAGGGAGCCATATGGGAGGAGGCTCATCCCAGCACTTGAGGAGCTGAGAGAGAAACCGTGGTCAAATGCCTTATGGGGGATTTGGTGTAGTATGCAGTTGATGCTTGAACAACCCAAGTTGATGGGTTTGAACTGCATGGGTCCACTCAGACACAGGTTTTTAAAAAATAAATACTGTAAATGTACTTTCCTTATGATTTTAAAAAAGTATTTCTCTAGTTCCTTTACTGTAAGAATATAGCACATAATAAACATAACATAAAAATATGTATTAATCGTCACCAATTTATATCATCATTAAGGCTTCCAGGCAACTATAGGCTATTAGTAGTTAAAAATTGGGAGAGTCAAAAGTTATACGCGAATCTCTGACTGGTGGTCGGTACCTGTAAGCCCACGTTATCTGAGGGTCACTGTACCAGCAGAAGCCAAGAGGGGATCTCATTGGTTCATTTGAATGTCACCAGGTCACAGGAGAGGGCAAGAAGAGGAACCTGTGGCAAGGGCCAGCCTGATCACACTGGTCATCTTGGCAGGACACTCACAACCCATTTATATGTTGAGGCACCATGGGAATAGTAAGTTTTAAAAATTAACACTACAGTGTTACCTTGATTCTTCTTTCTCTCAATGCCACCTCCAGTCCAACAGCATATCCTCTTGATGCTACCTTTGGGTCACTCCCAGAATCCAACTTCTCACCATCTTTACCACTACTGTCAGAACCACCATCCTGGCCTGGGCCCGTTACCTCTCCCGTACATTTTGTTTTCCATACAGCAGCCAGAATGACCCTGTTAAGATGAGTCAGTTCTGTTAGTTTTCTCCTCATACCCCTTCATTGACTTCCCTTCTTTCCCAGAGTGAAATGCCAAGTCCTTAACATGGTCTTTGACATTATCTACACATAATTCCTCTTCATTGGCCACCTTCAGTACAATAAATAGTCACCTGCCTCAGGGCCTTTGCACTTGCCATTTCCTCCTCTTATACCGCTCTTCCTCTGCATTTCCTCAAGGCTCACTTCCTCTCGATCTCTACTTACCGGTAGATGTCAGCCCCATATTAAACAGCATCTCGCCCCTATTTCATATCTATCTTCCCTTTCTTGGCTTTGTTTTTCAGTATAATAACTTACCAACAACTAGCATGTATATTTGATTTAGTTGTATATTTATAAATTGTCTTTCCCCACTAGAATATTAAGTTTCACGAGCATAGGGGCTTCCACTTTTTCCATTGATGTATTTCTAGTACCTAGAATCGAACTTGGCCCAGAGCAAGGCACTCAGCAACTACTGAGGGAATGACTCGGAACTAGATGTCAGGAGTAAAATTAATTCAGACATTCACTAGTAACTCATTTGCCATCATAGCATTCTTGATTTAAATTTAGTAGGTTTGTTGACATGTTTTATGAAAAATGATGGGACACCTGTATAAAAATAGATTATTAGCCCCAAACAACTTCCTGGGGCAGAGTAATTTTGTATAGCTAGTAAGAGTATTTAAGATGACTTTAAAAAACATATCTACAGTAATTACTAAAGTTATTTCTGTTTACACTTTAAATACTGTATTTTCCGGC
>PVKE010047558.1:0-11879 GCA_004027555.1 Craseonycteris thonglongyai | reverse complement strand
TTGGGTCTGGAAATTTATTTTCTTCATGAGCCTATATCTCGAAAACTTAATAAGTGATTTAAAAAATAAAAAATAGTTTTGAACATATATTTTATTTATCTACCCATACCTTGCTGGAATGCACCTTATACTGAAACACAGTGTATAAACATAGTATTCATTTCACACCCCTTCTTCCCCCTTAGACTACGCCTATGACAACAAGTCGATCGCGACACACTTTTAAGATAAAAAATAGATCTTATATACAGAAAAGTTGGCCACCCCTGGCATTAAGCACATTCAACACTGTTGTCTGTCCATCACCACTGTCTATTTTCAGAAAAGTTTTACCTTCCCAAACTGGAACTCTGTACCCATTAAACAATTCCTATTTTCCTGTCCTCCCAACTCCTAACCAACATACTTATACTTTCTGTTTCTATGAATTAGACTACTCTGTTTACCACATGAAAGTGGAATCACATATTCTGTATCCTATTGTGTTTAATTTATTTCACTTAACATAATGTAGTTAAGATTCATCTATGTTGTATCATGTGTCAGACTTTTCTTTATTTTTAAGGCTAAATAATGTCCCATGATATGGATATGGAATACATTTTTAAATATAAATAACCTCTAACCTTTTTCTCTATATTTCTGTTTAGCCCTATGGTCGTGCAGTAGCCTTTTGTGATACCGTGAAATTAATACATGCAATTGTGCTCTCACAGTCACTTTACTATTCACCAAGTAAAATATATAGAGACTACCCTAGTCTATACCAATACCAAACCATAAAATCAGAAAGTGATTTGCTCCAAAGTGTAAATAAAATCACTAAGCATCAACAAGTGAAAAAAAATTTAATAGTTATAGTCAAGGTTAACATGTTTAGTTAGAAAGTAACATTTTAATTTATTAATCAAACTATTTATAAAATGTTTTTGACTTCTTTTAAACAAAGTTATTAATTTTTTTTTGATGATTTTATTATCAACTGTCAAAAGTTCTGGTATTTTGTTTTGATAGCCATTTGCTTGTTCATATACTTATCTCCCCCTGCTCAATTGACATCCAAGATCAAAGTCACTAAGTAATGCCAAAATATATGTGCCAATATATTGTTTTATATCTTCATGTTAATTTAATGGACTCTTACTAGTTTTCAGTGAGGAAAGTAGCAACTTTCATATTCCTCAGAGAATTTTTTATTTTATAAATGTGCATGTTGTGTAAATAAAGAGGCCAAGGAATGTCAATATCTAATAAATTCCATTGACAGCTTTTGATCAAACTAAGCTTTTGGTAGGATCTGCATTTTCTAAACTTCCTATCTTTGCTACGTAACTATGTTCAAAAGACCTTTAATCGTATTTAATAGATATTTTATTTACACAACTTAAATCAATAGTGAAAATACTTTGAAGGACCAAATTTAAATTCCACAGTGTATACAAACCTAAAGGGTTAATAACTGCTATGAATTCAGTTTTGAAGTAATTAATTTAGTAATGGTCAGGGATGAATAAATAGAGCATAAGAAAGTATATTCATTATGTGCACAAGGGAAGACTTTGTGTTTCCAGTTAGCATTAAAACAGCATCCGCATATAATGAGCATTAATATTCCACAGGATAATAGGCAACCTTTATGGTGTGATTTTTTTGTTTGTTTGTTTTTTACCTTCTTTAACTATTTTCAAGAAGGTGTTATTCCAGCTGACTGAGAGTGATCATAATTTATGCTATGCTCTATTCCTATTCCTGCTGATAATCAGGCTTTTGTACTGATACAAACCATGTTGAAAACCTTTTATGGATTATTTTGTGTAATTCAACACAATCCTATGAAATAAATAGTGTTTTTATATTCATTTTGCAAATAACACATACATGGCTTTTTTAAGGCCACCGGACAAGTGACTATGCTTGCATGTTTAATTTGTATGTTATAAACTCTTCTGTAATTCATACTTTGTATGAATTTTACAATTTTCGAAACTCTGTTATGTGCATTGTCTCAATATCAACAAATCCACCCTAAATAATACTTATTATTTGGATTTCAAAGAAAGTAACCAAGACACAGAAAAATGAAATTGCCAAAATGACTAAATTAGAAAGTAGTTCACTTCCCAACTGAACATGCCTCTTTTTCTATTATTTAATGACTCAAAATTAGTCATTTTTTAATTTAAAAAGGCACAATGATGAAACAAATTTTGTGCAGGTCAGAGGTGTTTTGTAGATTTACATGTTTTTCTAACTTTTCATTGGTTACATACAGATAAAATTGAGGTTTAAAACAACATTCCAGTTTATTGAGAAAATTTAAGAAATCTGACTACGTAATAGCAAACAGATGGGACCGAATAGGGCTGCCTCCTGTCAGAAGGGATATGCTCTACCTAGTTCACAGGCGCCATCATTCCATTTGCTTTGCATTGGGGCTGACTCGCTCATTAACTTGTCTGCACCCGAGTTTAATAGAATCTTATATAGTTGAATCTTTGTGTCAGAGAAACTTTCTCTTTAGCAGATTGCACACTATTTTTTTAAACTAGAATATGAGTCTCTGTACCTTTCCATTTATGAAATAGAAGCTTTTAAGACACAAGTCAACTCCTTCTTCATGAAGATGTCTTCCTAGATAATTTTAGTACATTGTTATACCTGCTTTCTCAAAATCCTCTATCAAAGCAAAAATTACACTGGACAATGTTAAAAAAGGAAAAAGGACAATTCACAGATACTGTGGTAGAGGAGAGAAACTAGAACATAGTCTAACATCACTTCTACTAAACGGAGGGCAGAGGGTGAACTAGCGCAAAAGAATTGGAGCATGACAGAAGAGAGGTTGATGACTAGGTAATATAGATCCCATTGAGTTATTTTGGAGTTTGCAAATTTTTTTGGGGGGGAGGAGGGGGATTAGTCTATGTGTATTTGATCATTGGCACTGGTCCATTCAATTACTCTACCCTCCTACATACACTAGGATATTGGTAGGGGTGCTATCCTCCTTTACAATTACATTACAGAAGGATTGCTCCTATATCCTTGAGAATGACATTTCTGGATTGTAAATCAGATGAGGTGCTTTTAAAAAGACTTACATCTCAGAATAAAAGGTATCTGAATTGGAAGAGAAGTCAAACTCACTCTTTGCAGATGACATGGTCCTTTAAATAGAAAATTCTAAAGATCCCACTAAAATCTATTAGAAACAATATGCAAATAAAGTAGCAGGATATAAAATTAATGTACAAAAATCAATTGCATTTTATATGCCAACAACAAAACATCAGAAAAAGAAATGAGAAAATTAATACTGTTGCAATTGCAACAAAAAGAATAAAATACCTAGGAATAAAATTAACAAAAAACATAAAGGAATTATACACTGAAAACAACAAGGCATTATTAAAAGAAATTGAAGAATACAAAAAGAAATGGAAAGATATGCCATGTTCATGAATTGGAAGAATCAACATAGTTAAAATGGCCATATTACCCAAAGCAATATACAGATTTAAAGCAATTCTATCAAAATCCCACAGATATTCTTTCAAGAAATGGATTTAAAAAATCATCAGATTCATATGGAACCACAAATTTCCCAAGCATTCCTACAAAATAAATGAATGAATGAATGAATAAATGAATGAATGGAACTGGAGACATCACACATCACACCCCTCAATTTAAATCTATACTACTAAGTATCAATAATCAAAACAGATCGGTATTGGCAGAAAAACAGACACAAAGACCGAGGAAATAGAACCAAAAACCCAGAAATAATCTTACAAATATTTGGACAGATAATTTTTGACAAAGTACCAAAAAATATACAGTGGGGTAAAGAAAGCCTCTTCAGTAAATGGTGCTGGGAAAATTGGAAAACCACATGTAAAACAATGAATCTAAACTGTGATCTCTCACCATACACCAAAATAAACTCAAAATGCATTAAGGACCTCTACATAAGACCTGAAATAATAAATTGTATAGAAGAAAGCTTTAGTACTGAACATCAGTATAGACCTTGGTCTCAGAGAGGACTTTCTGAACCTGACCTCAAAGGTAAGGGAAATAAATGCAAAAATAAATGAATGGGACTTTATTAAACTAAAAAGCTTCTGCACAGCACCAACAAAGCTAAGAGGCAACCAACCAATTGGGAGAAAATATGTGCAAACAGTGCCTCTGATAAGGGGCTAATATCTAAAATATATAAAGGACTCATATGAGTCAACAAAAAAAAACCCCAACCAATCCAATTGAAATGCGGGCAGAAAACCTAAACAGGCACTTCATCCATGAAGACATACAAATGGCCAACAGACATATTAAAAAAATGCTCAACATCATTAGCCATTGGGGAAATGAAAATGAAAACCACAATGAGATATCACCTCTCCGCTGTTAGAACGGCTATAATCAACAAGACAAGGAACAGCAAATGCTGGAGAGGCTGTGGATAAAAAGGAATCCTTGTACACTGCTGGTGGGAATGCAAATTGGTACAACCACTATGGAGAATAGTGTGCAGATTCCTCAGAAAATGGAATGTAGATACCATATGACCCAGCAATCCCCTTTCTGGGTATCTACCCCCCAAAACTTGAAAACCTTAGTCTGTAAAAACCCATGTACCCCAATGTTCATTGCACGGTGGATAAGTCATGGAAACAACTAAAGTGCACTTGGATAAAAACAACAACAACTGTGGTACATACATACAACAGTATATTACTCAACAGTAAGAAAAGGTGAAATATTGCCATTTGCAGCAACATGGGTGGAACTTGAGCTCATCATGTTAAGCAAAATAAGCCAGACAGAAAAAGTTGAGAATCATGTGACTTCACTCATATGTAGAATATAAAACTAAAAGTAACAAAGAAACAAAACCTCATGGAAATAGTCAAGAATTTAGTTGTTACCTGAGGGTAAGTGGGGAGGGGTGGGAGAGAAAGGGTGGGTGGGAGTGAAGGAAGGAAGAGCGAAATATATGGTAATAAAAAGAAAGCTGACTCTGTGTGGTGAGTACATATTGTAACACATAGACTAAGTACTGTAGAATTATACACCTGGAATCTATGTAATTTTTACTAACCATTGTCACCCTAATCAATTTAAGAATAAAAAATAAATAAAAAGATAAATCTCAAAAGGGCAAGAAAAGCTTTTGCAATTGTAAGTTTTCTAGAGGAAATGTTCTAAGAAAAGGGAGATCGTGTATCTAGAGTTAGGAAGAAGACTGTCTAAAGATTAGTTAAGCTGAGGGGAAGATTAAAGCAGACTGATCACTCCATGTATTTACTTGTGGCAAACCCTGCTAGTGATTTGTCAGTGTCTGTTGAGCCCTTTTTTTCTTTATTAAGTCGAATTCAGTTCAATGCGGGGCACATTAATAACCTAGTAAATACAAGATATCTCACATTCTATTGCCAATAAATACTTAATTCTGGACCACGAGACTTGAGTGGACATGAAGTGCGATACCTCCAGAAATGAAAGAGGCTTGGCCTCTCTTCTACCTTTTTCATGCCCTGCTGGATGAAATGTGGACAAAATATGAGGAGCTGGAACATATGATTTATGTTACAACATGGGAGCTGCATGTGGATGGTAGAGTAAATTGATAGCCTAAGTCCTGTTAAAGGATAACACTTTTGAAGATAAAAATTATGATTCTTATAGATGTAAAAATTAATAGCATTAAAGAATTTATTTACATTATTAATGAGGAAATTGGTAAGATGTTAATAATCAGTTGAAAGAAGAATCGGAAAGACAGAATGTTGATCCAGAATATTATGCTAAATATGAAAATGGAGGCAAAAGTGGGGCAGTAGAATTTGTCTCTTGATATCAAATTAATTTATATTAATATATATTTTAAAAAGAGTAATTTTGCATTGATACGAATTATTTACAATTAGCAGAGTTGCAAAATAGCTTCCACACATCCAGAATCAGAAAACACTGACGGGTATACTATAGACAATGTGCAGTTTTCCATGAAGTGTATGTTTTTTCTATTTTTTCTTATAGTCTTCAATTTTGTGCAGCTACTACATCTTTATTGGAATAACTATACTCAGACTGTCATGTAAGAGAAATGTAAACATATATACTACATTTTAAGTATATGTGTTTTTTAAAGTCTTCATTCTTTGACACAGTGGCCAATCCCTAAGCTAAATACTTTTCACTGGCTATCAAAAATATATAGTCTTGAAATATCTCATTGAAGTCCTTCAAACATGTGTCAATGTAGTTAAAATGTATTATTTCTTCTTTACTCTCTCGACTCCAATTACTCTGACTTATCTAAAGAGATATTCTGAAAATATTTGCAGATGGATTATTTAGAATTTATAATTTGAATTCTTCTAGATAAATAATCTGACCACAGTGATTGAGATATTTAACACCACCTTCTGTGAAGCAAGCCTATAAAGGAATCTAGGCTCTAGAATTATTTACAAATGGAAGATGCCCGCATAACCACTGTTTATCTAATGCTAACCTTAACCACACTAGTACACTAGTACTTGAGCCTTGAGAAATTTCCATAAAAGAGAGAGATTTGGGGGAGTAAGTTGTTTGGAAACAGAATTGGAAAATGATCTTGAAAGTAAGCTCCATTGCTTATTCTAAATCTTAAATTATGCATAAAAAGGAAGTGCAAACATTTTTTAGAAACCAAGCATAGCTAACTTAGGATATTTATTTATGGTAACTGAGTACAATTGAGGTATGGCTTATTGAATTGTATTTAACCCAATAGTATCATTTTTACCATTAAATTCAATCTACTACCGGTACTTCAAAACTTTTATTTGAGAAACTAGCATAAAGTCAAATTAATTTATCTGTATTACCAATTATTTAATCAATATCAACTAGTACTATGATTAGAATGAATGCACAAGTAAAAATTCAGCCCCCCAAATACTGTTGTTTTTCCAAAATAACTTAGAAATTATTAACCTGTGATAATCATAATAGCAGCACTATTAATAGATAACTTACTGTGTATCAGGTAATTTTCAAAGGATTCATGTAATATTTCACCATCACCATAAGTATTTATGTATTCTTTCATTTATTCAAAAGTAGTCACTCATTATCTGTATGCTCAGGCATTGTTCTGATCATTAGCAGTACGTAACTGAACCAGTCTGAGAGTTCCTGAGCTAATAGAGCCAGATTTGCATTATGGGCATGTGACCTGTGACCCATGTTCAGAAGAGCTCCTATCTTGGATTCATGCTCTGCTTTTACTATGCTGAATTTTTTTATTTTACTTTAAATTTCTTTTTTGTATGTGAAGGCTGATGTAAGAATAGAGAAAGAGCATGATCCAAAGAGGTACATATAATGCGGATGCTTCCTTCCTGCACCATTCACATATAGCATTTATGATGCTCTATGACCACAAAATTCTGATAGACCATTGATGCATGAGAATTCAGTGCAATGCAAAGCAAATACAGAATAAGTAACTTATGGTAGCTGCCCACAACCTATGCAGAAATGATGAGAGAGAAGGGAAGAGATAGTGAAATGTATAGTGTCTTTTCCTTTCAGTTTTCCCTTACACATAAGTAGAGTAAAGAGTATCGGTAGACTGTGCTTGTATGAAGACATTAAATAGAAAGAGTATAATCATGCTTCGTTTCCAACTGTTCTGTTTAGGACAATATACATAAATAATTTTTGTGATTATTACATAAGTTAAATTCCCTCATATCTTTGTTTAAACTAGCACCACATAATAAGATGCTGAATAGTAAAATATATTGCTAATACTTTAAAATTAAAATATTTTTTACTTATAATTACATTAAATAGTAAATAAAGACACCATGAGAAATTAAAGAGAAAGACCACAGGAAAAAAAAATCTTTATATTTTAACACCTGTTTTTGAGCCAGGAGCCTCACGTTTTTTATTTCTCACTGGGACCCATAAATGTTGTATTATAGCTTGTCCTATTTGGAGTTTATATTCTCATGAGCAAGCAGTCAGTTAACAAACCATTAATATGACATATATGAAAGTGGTAAGACAAAAGAGAAGAATAAATAGTGACGAGGGGAAGGGGAGTTTCATATAAGGATTTCAGGAAAGGGAATTCCATGTTTTTGAAAAGGTGGCATTAAAACATGGACTGGGATGATGAGGTGGAGCCAGACATGATACCAGTAAAATACATAGGAAGGAGGGAAAACGTGAGGAAAAAGCCTAGATATGGGAAACAGCTTGAAGAATTCCAGAAATGGAAAAGAAAAAAGGAAGGGAGGGAGGGAGGCAGGGAAGCAGGCAGGTAGGCAGGCAGGCAGGCAGGCAGGCAGGCAGGCAGGAAAAGGTGATATTGGGGGGAGAGGGGGAGGAGGGCGTGGGCACCGGATATATGGTGGAGGGGGACCTGATTCTGGGTGGTGGGCACATGATGCGATGCATGGGTGATGTGGTGTGGACTTGTACATCTGGAAGCTACCTAATTGTTACCAACCAATGTCATCCCATTATATTTAATGATAACAAAATAAATAAATAAATAAATAAATAAATAAATAAATAAATAGAACTAAAAAAAAAAAAGAGGGAAGTAAAATCTAACCAGAGTTATCTAGGTTTTGGCACAAGTGCAAACACCTTGAGCCTGTTCTTGGCTTAACCTTAGCCTCATTATAATATAATTATAATAAATTTGGATTGTGGTTTTGCCCATCTCCCCCCATCCCCCATGGGTTTTTCTGTATGTATTCTGGGTAAGGCCATGTGCAGAAAGAAAACAGTCATATAATCTACACATGTCAATCAAATGACCGAAGTCTGTAGGTCACATAAGGCTGGCTCAGGGCCAGCAATAAAACAAAAACCCCACACCCTTTGGAGGCTTTTGTTCTCTTGACTTGAAATATATTTCAATAAAGCTTTATTCTTATTTTCTTTATTTTGTTGATCTGTAATTCTTTACTGTATGGGCAGAGAAAACTGAACTCCTTACCGCCTCAGTACAGTAATGGTATGAGAATATTAGGTAATAAGCTTTTACTTGTTCTTCAGAAAAAAAAACAATCCTTTAAAATATTATTTTATACTTTTGGTGTACTTTCCTTATAACATTTTTTCTTTCTGCAGAAGAAGGAAAGAAAAAAGTTTAAGATATAGAATAAATGTGTGAAGATTTATTTTTCTCTTTGACTTCCCGAGTATGTATGAGTAGTCAGGTCCGATTTGTCTGTCTGAGACCTCTAACAACAAGAAGTAACTTTCCACATGCACGTATTTCAAATAGCTCATAAATAATATTTAAGAGCAATCACACATATAAACAAAATATATTAAATTTTTAAAGAAATCAAGTATCTTTAAACATAAATTTAAAAATTTATTTTTATTTCATATTCTTGAAGTGAATACAAGTTACAGCCAGAAAAAAATCTAACCATTTGAATTGACCCTGCTAATTCACTGATATTCATGATAATATTTATGTAGCCTTTTATTTGTAATGGACATAATCAGAGTTTGAAATATAGCTCCTAAACATGTCTCAGTCATTAATATTATGATATGTCTTTCTTTAATCCAGTGTAAAATCAAATAAACTCTTCCAAATAAGTTAGAACATGCAAAAGTTATTTTGGAGAAAGAGCCTGAGAATAAATCATAATAAAATTTGTTAGTTTGAAAAATGACCAATCTGTGATTTTGGACATGACAAAGACTGGATTTTGCCAATAAGTCAACCAAATTGAAAAAAGACACAAAATTCAGTAACAGAAAAAGGAAGTTGATTTAGGGAAAAAACCCAGTGAAATACTTAATGAGTATATTCCTAAAGTCAGTAGAACATATGAAGTTATTCATGAAGGATGATAATGAGAAATATTGTTTGATTAAAGATGAATGAACAAACAAATGATATAATTAAAATATTACACATATTTAAAAAGTTTAAATTTTATTCTGACAAATTGGAACTTGGAGGTAATGGCTTATGCTGACTTTAGTGTCACAAAAATAAAATATTACTACAGTGTTAATTGTGTATGCAAAATATTATTTAATTAGAATTTTAAATGAAACCAGAGTAACTCTTAGATTTGTTATTAAATTAAAATTGCTTAAAATTTACTTTTGAAAAAAAGCAAGAGGAAGAAAAATTAATAAATGAGGCACTATGTAGATTAGAAACATGCTGCAGTTAATCTCATTAACCTTGTAGTGAGTATTATTATGATACTTTTTTTTAACTTTATTTTATTTTATTTTATTTGACAGAGAGAGAGAGAGATACAGAGACAGAGACAGAGAGAGAACTGAACTGGGGGAGCTCCCCAGTTCAGCATATGGGTCCACATGGGCCAGGGCCGGGATTCAATCCTTGGTCCCTGGTGCTGCAAAGTGAGCACTTAACCCACTGAGCCATCCTGGCTTCCCCCTATTATGATACTTAATAAAAAAGAAAACAGAAATTCAGAGAAGCAGGTCCTTTGGAAAAACCTAGTTGGTGGAGGAGTTTCAAATTTCAAAGAAAATGTGATTTAAAAACTTATCTTCTTTGCCTTATAAGATGATGTAATTAGTCAATACATAAACATGCTATTCTTTAGATGTGTAAAGTTAGAAAAGGTTATCAGATAAGTAATGGTATCAATAATTATAATTAATATACCACTCTAAACTATAATTTACTGTCTGAACATGATCCTGTTACATGCTTGGTTACTTTCTTTAAAAATTTGTTACCAAATTTCAAGTTTGACCTTAACTACAGTTTCTTCTTCCTTTCCTGTCAGTCCATTTTGCATTCTATTTCATTTATATTAAGAAAACAGAAATAAGAAGTAATGTTACCATACAAATTTATTATAGTTGTTTTAAAAATTACTTAAATCCCTGTTGCTAAAACAGAAAATAATTCTGACTATTTTAAGCTAAAGAAACTATGTATCTCTAAAATGGACACATCTATAGTCTGTAGAGTTAGCAAGAAACCCCAATGCCGGTCTCATCCAGTGTGATGTCACCAGTGTTTCAGGAAATCTTTGAAGCAGCTGCCATTCTATTTGGAATGCATTTCATGAGTTATTTGTTCCTGTATTCAACTCATTTATGCATAAGATTTAAAGGTCTTAGGTAGATGCAGTTGATTAGTAGAGACTGAATCATTTACCTCAACCTAACTGCAAGAGAAGTTGGAAAAGGTGTGTGGCTTCTCTTAGTATTTCTTTTGTCTAAGAAGATTCCTAAAATGAAGTAAACCTCAAATATAGTGCAACAAAAGCATTCAAATGTGACCAAACAATTGACAGTATTATCTTTTTTTTTTTTATTTTTATTTTTTTTTATTTATTGTTAAATTTGATGAGGTTACATTGGTTGGTAACAATTAGACAGTTTACAGATGTACAAGTCCACATCACATCATTCATGCATTGTATTATGTGCCCATCACTCAGTATCAGTTCTCCTTCCATCACCTTATATCTAGTGCCCACTCCCACCTCGCCCCACAACTGTCCCTCCCCTCCCCCCTATCCTGGTAACCACCAAACCATTGAGTGTGTCCATAATGCTGGTGCCCTCTCCCACCTCCCCTCCCTCTCTCCTTACTCCCTCCTCCCCCTCCCTCCGGCAATCACCAAGCTATTGAGTATGTCCATAGGTCTCTATGTCTTTGTTACTTTCACTTTTATATTCCACCTATAAGTGAGGTCATATTTTTCCTGATTCTTTCAGTCTGACTTATTTCGCTTAATAAGATGGTCTCTAGGTCCATCCATGTTGCCAGAAATGACTGTAATTTATCATTTCTCATCGCTGAGTAGTATTCCATTGTGTAAATGTACCACATCTTCTTT
>PVKE010047557.1:0-11879 GCA_004027555.1 Craseonycteris thonglongyai | reverse complement strand
CAGCGCCCTTATCGATTGCCACTCGGACCCACTGACCGATGAACACCTCCTTGAGATGACAAAGTCTGCAAGTGAGGAAGAAAACGAAGAGGAAGACGAAGAAGAAACTGAAAAGCGTGGCCTTACCCTGGAGAATCTGCAACAATTGTGCAACATGGCAAGAGCGATGCAACAATTTGCACAAGACATTGACGACAATATGGTTCGAGCTGTCGAGTGCAGCAATCGCGTTGACGGGGTTATGTCCTTGTACAGGGGAATTTTGAAGGAAAAGAAAAAACAAAGACAACAACTCCCCATCACCGTGTTTCTCTCCAAGGTAAAGCCCCCAGCTCTACCGTCAGCGCCTCCAGCAGAAGAGTCTCCGAGTGAGCCTAACGCTTCTACGAGTCACGTGAGAGCCTCTCCTCCGCCACCCACACACGACTCTTCGCCTCTCTCAGAAAGCAATGTTGATTCATGTTTATCACTGTATAAGGTTTTGTAATGAACCTTATTAATTAGCACTGACACGTTTAAGTAAATATGTATACTGTTGTAATTTTTGTCTTAAATGAGTAAAGTATGAATACTGTTTACATATTTAAAACATTCTTGTACCCGCATACACGAAAATTCCTAGGGGCAAATCCTACTTTGCGGTTTTTCAGCTTTCGCGGAAGGTTCTGGTCCCCATTAACCGTGAAAAACGAGGGATCACTGTAATATCCAAAATATATAAAGAACTCATATAACTCAACAACAACTAGTAAGCAATCCAATTAAAAATGGGCAGAAGGGAAAGCTGGGATGGCTCAGTGGGTTAAGCGCTCACTTTGCAGCCCTTGGGACGGAGGATCGAATCCCGGCCCCGGCCTCGGCCAGTGCGGACCCATATGCTGAACTGGGGAGTGCCCCCAGTTCAGTTTTCACTGGGGCGAGACCCTGGCCCAGTTCCTGCCCTGTGCAGCCCCGCCCACCTGTGGAATGAAACTATGTGGAAAAACCAATGATGTGCAACTATGGAAACTGTTCTGGGACCTTCCCCTTCTCTCTATCTCTGTCTCTGTATCTCTCTATATCAAAAACAATAAAAAATAAAAATAAAAATAAAAATAAATCTTTAAAAAAAGAAAAATGGACAGAAGATGTGAACAGACACTTCTCCCCAAGACAGAAATGGCCAACTTCATTAGCTATTAGGGAAATGCAAATCAAAACCACAGTGAGATACCACCTCACACCTGTTAGAATGGTTATTATCATTAAGTCAAGGACTAACAAGTGCTAGAGAGGCTTTGGAGGAAAAGGAAACTTCATACACTACTGGTGGGAATGTAAATTGATACAACCATTATGGAAAACAGTATGGAGCTTCCTCAAAAAATTAAGAATAGAGTTACCATATAACTCAGCAATTTCTCTTTTGGGTATCTGCTCCAAAAATCTGAAAACTTTTGTCTCTAAAGATATATGTATCATGATAATCATTGCAGCATCATTCACAGTGGCCAAGACATGGAACAACCAAAGTGCAATTTGATAGATGACTGGGTAAAAAAATCTGTGGTACATATACAAAGTGAAATATTAATCAGCCATACAGAAAGAGGAAATACTGCCACTTGTGTCATGAATGGACCTTAAGGTCATCATGTTAAGCAAAATAACTCATATGAGAAAAATCAAGACCAAATGTTTTCACTCACATGTGGGATATAAAACTGAAAATAACAAAGAAACAAAAACTTATGAACTAAATCAATATGTTAGAGTTTACCTGAGGGTAAGCGGGGAGAGGTGGGAAGGAGAAAGTGGATGTCAATATGTGGTGGTATGGGAAAGCTGGGATGGCTCAGAGGGTAAAGCGCTTGCTTTGAAGCCCCAAGGACCGAGGATTGAATCCCGGCCCAGGCCCATGCGGACCCACATGCTGAACTGGGGTGTGCCCCCAGTTCAGTTCTTGCTGGGACCTATGTGGAAGGTTCCCGGCCCAGTTCCTGCCCTGCGCAGCCCCGTGCCCACCTGTGGAGTGAAACTATATGGAAAACTAATGCTGTCAACTATGGAGACTGCTCTGGGCCCTCCCCCTTCTCTCTGTCTCTGTTTCTCTCTGTCAAAAATCAATAAAATAAATCTTAAAAAAAAAAATGTGGTGGTAGAACTAACTCTGGGTAGAGAGCACACAATGCAACTCAGACAATGTATTGTGGAGTTGTATACATAAAACCTATATAATTTTACTAACCAATGTCAGTCATCTCAATAAATTTAACAAAAATACATAAAATTTATAAAAAATAAAGTGACCAAGAATATAAAGACATCTGCTAAGTAAAAGGTTGAATTACCAAAGACAGAAAGTGGGGATGGTGGGATTGTTCCATAGGTTGAGTTCTAGACTTACAATTTTGAGTTTCAAGGATTGAATCCCAACACCAGCCCATGCGAATTCATATGCTGAACTACAGTGCAACTGGTAACTGACAAATGGTGGTGAAGGTTCTCACCAACCATGTGGGAGGCTCCCAGTTTGGCCTCACATCCACCTGTGAGGAATGAAACTATGTCAGAACTAATGATGTACAACTACGGAGACTGCTCTGGGCTCTCCTCCCTTCTCTGTTTCCCTGTCTCTCTCAACAAAATAAAATAAATTAATTTAAAGAAAAGATGGCAGTACTTCATTTTCCCTTATAGCTGAGTAATATTCCATTGTATATATGTACCACAGCTTTTTTATCCAATCATCTATGAAAGGGCACTTTGGAGGATAAGAGGGGAGAGGGATGGAAGAGGAGGGATGGGGAGCTAAATATACGGGGACGGAAAGAAAGCTGACTCTGGTCATTGAACACATATTGTAATACATAGATGAAGTACTGTAGAATTGTACACCTAGAACTTATGTAATTTTTACTAATCTATGTCAGCCCAAAAAATGTAACAATAAAAGTAAAAAAAAAAGAAAGAAAACAGTACAGAATATATGATTCCTTTTACATGTAACTAAAAAATATCAGACAATATTAAAACAAGCCACTGTTTTAAATAATGCATATTTAGCTTATAAACTGTAAGAAATTAAGAAAGTAAAGAAAATACTAGTCAGGATAGTGAATAGATCTATGGGAGCTCTTAGGTTTAGTAATTATGAGAAGACAGCAGTGCAGTGACCAATGTTCTATTTCTTTATTTGGATGATGATAACGTGAATATAACTTTGTAATTAAATCACTGAAACATGTTTGAGTTTTATGTACTTTTAAAATGTGTACTCTATTTCAAAATGAAAATACAAAAGTAATTCATTAAAAATTTAATATATTCTTTTTTACATCACAGGGAATCATCTTTTGTAGTCCCTGAATTTTGGAAAATTGCTTTGAAGATAAATAGATTAGACAATAGACAATGGTAATTAAATACATATAGAAATATATATTTTATTATGATTATTCTATTTAAGACAGATGTGATCTGTCTTCATGATAATAATCTGTTATCTCATCACTTATCCTTTCTTCTCTATAGTAGAGACTTCTATTTATTCATAAAAATAAGTAGAACCTTAGTAGAATATATGATATTAGAAAATAATTTAAATGAAGTGAATGTCTTTTAAAGCAGCACTGATTTAAAAAAATATATCTCATGAATAAAATATGTATGTATATTTTAAACATATTTGATATTTAGGCTTTAGTTTTTAGCTATCAAAGAACTAAATTGATTTTATCCCTCACTATTATCCATGATTATGATTAATCCATTCAAGGAACCTGGTTTATTTTTCTTTATTTTAGTATTTTATTTTATTTTATATATTACCACTGAGCCTCTGCCCTCTATTCAGTTATTATCTTGTTACATCTTTTTGCATCCAAAGAGTGATAGCTCATTAATATTGTTCAGAATATTTTAAAGAAGATTTTGATAAATTTGTAGCGTTTCCTTCTTGCATAAACACACAAACATGCCTCTACAATGTCTTCTAGGTTTTTCTTTTTCTCTTGCTTATTGTAGTTTTTATACCCTGAGCCATGATCTTCCTGTATAATGATTTTCTAGTCAAATATAGGGATTATGACCTTTTGATAGTGAGCAGGATACAGTGAAAAAAATTCTTAACTCAGATGAGCGAGTGGAGTTCTAAATCTGGATATACCAATAATCTATTATACTTTGAGAATTTGGGCAAACCAGTTCCTCATTTTGAACTATTTCCTCATTTATCTTATAAATTGGTTGGTCTAAAAATCTCTACCACAATGGTTTACAGTTGTTAGGATTTAAAAAACGATTAAGATTAAGAAAAAAATATAGACCAAAATAGAAAAAGTTGATAAACTTTTACTAAATAAAAACATTTCCCCCCCCAAAAATGTATGCCCTGTATACCATGGGTCAAATCTGCATTCTCAGTTCCAAATTCTAGTCAACTATATTCATTCATTCAATAGCCTACCCAACATTTACAACTCTCAGTTCTATAGCCTCCAAACGCATGACCTGCCCCAAAGTAAATACACTTTCTTCACTGTGAGCTGATTTCTCCTGCACCCCTATTTAATTATATTATCATTCTGCCTCTTGAGTTTGAAATGTTAGTCTTTGACTTCTCTGTTTCACTATTTGTTGAAAACTTCAACCAGTCATAAAATCCTCTTGATCTGAAATAAAATATTTCCCTCAACTCAACTCAGTGGCACTACCTAACCCTTCCCTGAAACATTTTTCACTCCATTATTATAGCAACTTTCCAATTATTTCTCATACTTTCACTCCTCCTCTTGTCTATTTCCTAAACTGTTATCTTTCTGAAGATGGAATACAATCATGTCACCCACATGCCTAAATTTTTCACTGACAAATCAGAATTAATTCCAAACTTTACAAATTGGTGGATTAAAATCTTCAAATTACTTTCCTAATTTACCTTTCCAGTTTTAATTCCCAGTTTCCTTCCTGTCTCCAAAGGTATACCTTTCCCATATCAAATGTTTTTCCTATTTTCTGAACAGAATTGATGGTCTTTTGCCATCCTCTGTCTTGTTTATTCTTCGGGGACATCTTCCTTTTCTTTGACTGATGACTTGATCCTATTCATCAGTGAATCTAGATAAATATTACCTCACTCAAAAACCTTCACAACCTTTCCAGAATTAGTCATTCCATCCTCTACCTGCATTTATATCTGTTATATTCAGAGGGAAAGAACAATATATTAGTCATCACTATACTATAAAACTTCATAGCATGTCTAGAAAATCAAATAAATTAAAAATATGTTTATGCAAAATGATCATTGAACTGTTGAATGGCCTTGTCTTTCATATTTAAACAAGTAGGGGTTCAATATTAAGCTGTATGAGGTCAGTTAAATATGTATTGGACAATGTTGTATCATCTGTATTCAGCATAGTGCCTGTAACTATATGTACAATGAAGATATTTTAAATAAATGAGTTACAAAATGAGTAAATACTGTGAGCATGACAGAATAGAGAAATACTTAATGAAAACTGACTTAAAGGGCTCTGAGAGAAGTCCCTTTACCTTCAAGTCCCACACCCACTGACATAATGGAAAAGCTTACCGTACCCAGTTTGCAAAGCTAGAATACCACTGGTCTCTAATGTTGGTAATAATGTTTTAACATAGTTTATTATTGGCATATCAGTCGGCAAAATAATGATTCAGAGGTTTTTAACTAGGGTAATTAATTTGCTGATGCATTTTTTTATCATACCATGAATATAAATAAATCATTTCCATTGATAAAGCTTGTTTAAAAATATTGTTTTCAATAAGGTAGACAAGAGGAAACTTTCTATATGGGAATAAGTTGGCTATAGTTATGGAGTCAGAAAACTTCTCTCAGAACCATGAACATCTTTCTAAAGATGCCAAGGTGATTTTTATGTATTATTACAGATTAATCACCACAGTCTAAGAGACTAGGATTAGAAATACGTCCTATGACTGGGGTAAATCCCAAAAAATGTATTTAGCTTTAACAAGTTTTGGTATTTCTTTTCCACAATCTTGTAGTGCTCTAAGCAGAATCATTAAGGGTTAACATAGCTTTGAATATATTTAATTGAAATAAATGGTTAACAAAATATCTCTGGGGGAAGTCAGGATGGCTCAGTGGGTTAGGCGCTCACTTTGCAGCGCTGGGGACCGGGGATCGAATCCTGGCCCGGGCCCGTGCGGAACCATGTGCTGAGCTGGGAGCTCTCCCAGTTCAGTTCTCTCTCTGTCTCTATCTCTGTCTCTGTATCTCTCTTTCTCTGTCAAAAATAAGTAAATAAATAAATAAATAAATAAGGTACTAAAAAAAAATATCTCTGTCATTGTTCATTAGAGGACTTGTAGAAAATTATCCTTTAGGCTTTAAAGGCACCACACTTACCAAAAATTAGATTTTTAAATGGGATTGGTAGTTTGATAAAGAATTTTGGGAAGAAACAAAACACACACACACGCACACACAAATGCATGTAGATTTATGCACTAACTCTGTAGAATATCATTGGCACCTTTTTGTATGGCTTATTACATACATGTGTCTTTAGCAACTAGTTAACAATTAGTTTATCAGTAACTATTGATTTAACTCTGGTCAGGGAAGAAGTTAAACATACAAAAATATTTTATCTTGGTGGTGAGCACACAAAGCAATATGCAGATGATGTAATATAAAATTGTACATTTGTACCTAGAACCAGTGCAACTTTTACCAACAAATGTCACCCTAGTAAATTTAACAGTTAAAAAATATTTTTAAAGATTTAAATATATCATGTTTTCTTTTGATATAATATGTGGAATTATTCTCAGCTAATAAAAAGCAAATTATAATGTCATCAGAACAAAATCACTTTTTTATTGTTAAATTTATTGGGGTGACATTGGTTGGTAACAATTATATAGTTTCCAGGTGTACAACTGTACATTACATCATCTATGCATTGCATTATGTGCTCACCACCCAGAATCAGTTCTCCCTCCATCATCATATATGTGGTACCCTCTCTCAACTCCCTCTACCCTCCCCAACTCTTTTGTCCACCTTCCCCCTTACCCTCAGGAAACCACCACCAAGCTATTGACTGTGTTCATGAGTTTTGGTTTCTTTGTTACTTTCAGTTTTATATTCCACTTATAAGTGAGGTCACATGTTTCTTTATTCTTTCAGTCTGACTTACTTGGCTAGATTGCTTCAAGGTCTATCCATGTTGTCACAAATGGCTGTATTTCATCTTTTCTTATTGCTGAGTAGTAATCCATTATGTAAATATACCACAACTTCTTTACCCAGTCATCTATCAAAGGACACTCTGGTTGTTTCCATGACTTGGCCACCTGAACAGTGCTGCAATGAACATTATGGTAGACAATATGGAGATACCTCAAAAAACTAGGAATGGATTTGCCATATGACCAGGCAATCTTCTTCTGAGTATTTCCAAAATAAAACTTGAAAATTTTAATTTGCAAAGATATATATGTACTCCAATGTTCATTGCAGAAATCACTTTTTAGCTTGTTGTATAATTAAAGACAGGATAATATAGTATAGTTTTCACCTAAGATATCAACTTCTTTTAATATTTACCTTTCAAAACAGTTTATTTAGCAACTTTGAAAGTTGGTTTACAGCGGTTTCATGCTAGATTTACTAAGATTGATCCTCCTGTAAACTTTCTGTTACCTGGAAAAAAGAAAATCATAAGCTGCCATTAAGTCCTAATAGTCAGAAGCTGTTCTTACAACTTTGATGAAAATGGAGATCGTGTAATACTTTCAAACTAACTACTTTGATTTAGACTTTAATTAACCAACTACAATAAGCTATTTTTCTTTGTCATGCTGACTCTTTGAGTCAGTCTTTCCAGAAACTCAAATCTAAGAGAAACAAATTTAGATTATTTACATACATTTTATTCCAGGAGCTTGATTTTTGCTTGAAAATTGGTGAAAGTTTACATAGAAGAAGACTGCTTCCTCCTCTGGAGAATTTTATAAGGCAGTGAATAATATGCTTCAATTCACAGACACATAAGCTATGGATTTTTAACTATTCACATTTTTGCAAATGAGAAAACCACATACAGAGAAATTTTTATCCAAGTCTATAAAAGGAGCTTTGGGACTCTAAGCCAAAACCAGAAATTGTTTCTTGACTCTCAGTCCTGTGTTTTGCATACCGGTGAATATCATACTCACATTGCAGTGAAAATTTTAATTTCTATACCAAAATTCCTTAATAATTGTTAAATTTATATGATCAAACCTTCATTCAAAGAGTTTTAGAAGGTCCAGTATTAGGTGCCATATTACTGGTCACTTGTTTCACCCATGCTTCTTTGAACTAAGCTAAATAGATGCAGTGTTACTTTTTGAACCCCAAATGGAAAGAAACCAAAGGAAAAATACTACATTGTCTCCAGAATGACTTATCTGTAGACAATACTTCCACAATATGAGTTTATCAAAACTTTCTTTCAAGAGGAGAGAATCTGAGGGTATTGGGAAAGACATATAGAGACAGATGTCATTAAAGGTAAGAAAGCATTAAAAATAAGACAACAAATATTTGTAGCATATTTTTGGACAGTCATTTCTAATTCTAAATCTGTTTCGTTTTGTTTTTTTAAAAACATTTTTTCTTATCAACACATTGACTAAAATTGGATCACATTCCACAAAATTTATTGAAAAGTCTGTAGTGTTTTTGAAGTGGCAAGGACTTCTCTGTGTAAAGCAGAATTAAGAATTGTGTTGTGTGGTTAGTAATAATATAAGTTACAACTTCCCTACCCTATAAACACCTTTTCTACTCGCTATTTATAACTGGATTTTAAATGCAATCAGAGATCATCTCAGTATGTAGATGAAAGGTTATACAAATCCTTAGAGAGTTATACAGAGTTGATCAACTTCAGTTAAAAATAGTATATAGAAAGAAAAAATCACAACAAAATATATATAAAAAATCTTGCTAAAGTTTAGAATGCTTTATTGACAAGAACTTATTTCTAAACTGTATATTTAATAAAGTAGACAATTGTGGAAATAGCACTAGTTTTGGAAGAGAGAATTCAACTGTAAAATTGCAAAAACAATTTTACATGATTTAGTGCTCATTTTCCCCCGCAAAATACCACATAAATAAGTAGGGCATGTATAACCTTCCCCAGTTCACAAAAAGGAAAAGACAGTTGTAGAGTGATTTATTAAATTACTTGTCAAGTTGCTACAGTTAGTATGAGAACAAATCACAGACAGAACACTGTTGGTCAGACTCAAAGTAGATTTTAAATTTAGATATTCTGATTCTAAATCTGATGCTCCTTTGCAAGTATATTAAAACAAAAGTGTTAAATATGCTTGAAAATATGCACTAACAGGGACCAGACTTACCTTTCACCTGAAAAAAATAAAAAATAAAAAACTGACAAGATAGACAGAACAATGGTTTTCCAATATTAGACGTCAGTTCGGAGAGAATAGTGATCCTGAGGAGGGAATCATATGAGGTGATATCTCTTGATTGTGCCAGCTCACTGGAGACTGGGGCACTTGCTAAATTGAAGAAAGGAAGAGAGACCAGAGTGTTTAAAATTTACAAAGTAGAGTGCTAGATGAGAGAAAAGAGAGAGAACAAGAGAGAGAGAGCAGTAGAGGGTGGGGGTGGGGGATCTGAATACCTGCAAAGGTTCTCTTTCAAGTGTTTGCTGAGTACTGGTTAATGCATGTAAGTCAACTATATGAGGCTGGGGAGGGAACATGCAAAGGTGTGGAGGTAACAATTTACAGAGGTCACAGAGAAAGGGTGGAAATAGTTCTTTTTTGTTTGTTTGTTTGTTTTTTGTTTTTTTGGGTTTGTTTTTTTTTGAGAGCGAGAGAGAGAGATACAGAGACAGAGAGAGAACTGAACTGGGGGAGCTTCCCAGTTCAGCACATGGGGCTGCATGGACCGGGGCCGGGGCCGGGATTCGATCCTTGGTCCCCAGCGCTGCAAAGTGAGCGCTTAACCCACTGAACCATCCCGGCTTCCCCAGGAGTACAATTTTGAAATTAAAAGACTGTGGGTAGAATATGCAGAAGCATATTGCCTCAGTAGGGGAGAAAAACTAGCTCTCAACTTACTTAAGTCACATCTGGTCCCCTCTAAATAAACATAAAAGCAAGATTTAAAAGGATCTAACTCTTTCTAGTAACTACTATGAATAATGCAAAGTAAATACTGCAAAGTATAATTTGCAGTATTCAGACAGGTAAAATTCACAATGTTTGACATCTGATCCAAAGTTACTTGGTGGGCAAAGGAGCAGAAAAGTATCATCCACAATAAGGAGAAAAAAAAAATCAATCAATAGAAATAGAACTATAAAAAATACAGATAATAAAATTAACAGAAAGAGTATTAAAACAGTTAATATAGTTATATAGCATATATGTAATAAGTAGAAGATTATGAATGTTAAGTAGAGATATGAAGGTTATAATAAGACCAAATCAAGCTTCTAGAGTTGAAAGCTACAATATCAGAGATTACAAATACTTTGGATGGGAATATTAACAAATTAGATTCTGCAGACAAAAAGAAAAATAAACTTTATGTCGGTCTTTGAGCCATCTCCTCTTGATCAAGTCCTGCTTCCTCTTGGAAGTGTACTTTCTCTACTTTTACTTGTAATAAACTTTGCTGCTTACCCTCAAAGCACCAACCAACCAACCAACCAACCAACCAACCAACCAACCAACCAACCAACAAACAAAACAAAATACAAAAAAAACCCCAAAGAACAAACAAACAAAAAATACTTTGCCATGAATAATAACTTGCAAATTGAAACTAGAAAAGAGAGTAAACAAATAAATCCAGTAACAACCTTGGGAAAATTTCAAAAGATTTATGTACATGTAATTGCAGTCCTTGTAAAAGACAAGAGAAAGAAAAAAATTATATAATAAACAAAAGTTTTGACTTTCCAAATTTGATGAAAACAATAAACTTTCTAAGAAGCTCACAAACCACAAGTATAAGAAGTATAAAGAAAACTACATTGGCTGGTAAAAAATTACATAATTTCCAGGTGTACAATTCTACGTTACATCGTCTATGTATTGCATTGTGTGCTCATCACCCAGAGCCAGTTCTCTTTCCATCACCAATGTCACCCCAAAAATTGAACAATTAAAAAAAAAACTTGTTAGGGAAAGCTGGGATGGCTCAGCGGGTTAAGCGCTTGCTTTGAAGCCCCGGGGACCAAGGATCGAATCCCGGTCCCGGCCCATGTGCCCCCAGTTCAGTTCTTGCCGGGACCTATGTGGGAGGCTCCCGGCCCAGTTCCTGCCCTGCGCAGCCCCACGCCCACCTACGGAGTGAAACTATATGGAAAACTAATGTCAACTATGGAGACTGCTCTGGGCCTTCCCCCTTCTCTCTGTCTCTCTCTGTCTGTTTCTCTCTGTCAAAAATCAATAAAATAAGTCTTAAAAAAATTGTTAAAAAAACACTACATTAAGTTATATCAAAATCAAATTCTTTAAAACTCGTCAGAGATAATCTTAAAAGCAGTTAGAAAAATGTCACAGTATGTACAGAGGAATAAAGATAAAAATGGACTAATGCCTTTAAAGTTGCTGAAAAGAACTTTAAAATTGTTTTCTTTTTTAAATCTTTAGGCAAGATGGCGGCATGAGAGGAGAACCCAGACATCTACCTGGGAAGGGACTTACGAACAAAAAGGAACCCACAGGGGAAACCCTGAGAAGCACCCTCAACTGAGAGAACCACACAACGCAGAACAACACACAAAGGTTAGAGGAAAAAGGGGAGAGCGGGAGAGGGAGGGAGAAGGAGCAGTTTGGGGACAGGAACG
>PVKE010047556.1:0-11879 GCA_004027555.1 Craseonycteris thonglongyai | reverse complement strand
TGTTGCCTATACTTCTGACCAACTGGCTATATATCAGAGTTTCCCTTGACTTTCTATTTGGGTTCAATTAATTTGTTAGAGCAGCTCACAGAACTCAGAGAAACATTTTACTTCCTAAATTACCAGTTGATTATAAAAGGATATCATCCAAGAACAGCCAGAGGGAAGACATTCACAGTGCAAGGTATGGGGAAAGGGCATTGAGCTTCCATGCCCATTTCCAGTGCATCACTCCCACCATTTCTCCATGTGTTCGACAGCCTGGAAGCTCTCTGAACCCTGTTCTCTGGGGTTTTTATGGAGGCTTCATTACATAGGCAAGACTGATGAAACCATTGGCCACTGGTGATTGATTCAACCTCCAGGCTCCTTCTCTATCCTGGAGGCCAAGCGTGGATTGAAGCTTCCAACACTCTAATCATGTGATTGGTTCTCCAAGAAGTCAGCTGCTCATCCTTAGGTGAGGTCCAACATTTCCTCATTAACATAAGAGACTGGAGGAGTATAGAGAGAGCATCAAATATATGGTGATGGAAAAAGAACTGACTCTGGGTGGTGAGCACATAATGCAATGCATGGACAATGTAATATAGAATTGTACACCTGAAACCCTTGTAATTTTTACTAACCAATGTAACCCCAATAAATTTAACAATATCTAACTAAATAAATAAAGTTAAGAAAATCATAACAACAAAAACAAAAACATAAGAGACAGCCTTGCCACTCTCAATGCTTAGAATATTTTGAAGGTTTTGGGAGTTGTGATCTGGATGAACAAATATATACTTTTCTTATAAATCACAACATCATATCCCATATCTTCTATTTCTGTTAATAGTATAATTTTCTCAGTCATGTGTACTTCCCCCTTTGCTGTAGCTAGTCTTGTTGATAGCATTTCTAAGGCAAGGCACGGGCCACAATCACTTTCACTGGTTCTCTCTCAGATTAACCCTTCATTCAACTCTAGCCTAGATAAATGTCCCAGATGGGTGCCAGCCTTACATCGATTCTTAAAATTATTGGCAGGTCATTTTCATGTCACAGTTTGACTCATCATCTCTCTTCTTTTTGAAATTCTTCTGTACTTCTTCTCTGCCTATCAAACTTAGTTCAACTCTATTATATTAAAAATAGTAAGTTTACTGAGCACACTATGTGACTGGTGCTTTACATATATTATTTTACTTATCTCTTCAAAAAAACTTATGAAGTGGATGTTTGCATATAAAATTACAATGATAAAATACTAAAATATTTCCAGCAAATGTGACTTATACCATTAATTCAATGATCTCATTTCAGGCAATAAAGAAGTATTACATTAAAGGTACATATCTCCTATAGAATATTTTTTTTAATTTCAAAAACATTAAAATGAGAGGAAAGTAAATATTTAAAAAAAAAATACAATATTATCCTGTTGTATACAAACTCAATGCTCTTTCCAATATACTATTTTCATTTTTCTTTGGCCTAGGGTTTAATAGTTTAGTCTTATTTCCTTCTCTTCTCTTCTCTTTTCTTCTCTTCTCTTCTCTCTCCTCTCTCCTCTCCTCTCCTCTCCTCCCCTCCCCTCGCCTCTCCTCTTCTGTCCTTCCCTTCCCTTCCCTCTCCTCTCCTTTCCTCTCTTCCCCTCTCCTGTTTTCTCCCCTCCCCTTTCTCCTCTCCTCCACTCCCATCCCCTTTCCTCCTTTCTTCATATTTCTTACATTTACCCTCTCTTGTGCTTTGGCCTTGATTTCTTCTATCCCAGGAACATTAGTTTCTTCCTACTCCATGTGTCCAAATATAGCTGTGCCTCAATGTCTGACTTCAACACCCCCTTCTTTGTTAGCTCTTCCCTGATTGCCAAATGAAAAGGACATCATTCCTTTGAACTATTGTGCATTTTTCACACACACATGAAACTACTATTTATATTTCATGGTAGGCTTATGTATACTCTATTTCTCCACTAGAGTATAAATTTTTCTGAGATCCAGACTATAACTCATACATCTTTGCACAACTACCCCAATACTTTCTTCTTCTCTCCACTATTAAGCCTCATAACTTCTTGCATATAATAGTCTCTTTAAAAATGTGTATCAAATGGATGACTAATCAGAACACATTTAATGATTTTTCTGTATCATTCAGTATGACCAAATGAAGACTGACAGTCCTCAAGCATTTTGCTACTACTCAGCTAAAAATTGAGGTCTTTAGTATACTTCAGGAAAAGTTAATCTCCTGCCACAATCAAGTCACAACTTGATGGGCCTACATAGCTGCACTTTTACTAAGTGATAGCCTTTTTATTTCTCTAAGATTACAAATTTTGCTGAAGGAAGGTCTTTAGAGCTTAGGCTAAAACCAACCTTCATTCAAAAAATATAAAAAACATTTAAGCAACAAACAGAAGAAATGCCCTGTGTGCTAAAGTGGAAATTTTTTGTCATTTTGTTCTTACCATTGCCTGGAGGGAAGTTGTTGTGGGAAACCAGAATATTTCTTGGCCTTGGTAATTGATCAAATATTTCATAGGAAAGTGTTATATTAAAAAGAAAAATATTTCACAAGCATTTGTTTGCATTCTGCATTATTATAGTCTTGGACATTAGTGAATGATGCTGTATAGATTTGCACTCATTCGTTTGTTTATGTTTTATAAAATATAGCCAAACCCTGTGATGATCTATTACTAAAACTCCTCATTTTGGTGGTAGAGCTTGCAAAAATTTTTAAGTACATTTTCTCAATTAGTTCTCCAAACAATTCTTTGATGTAAATATTAATATATATATACATTTATGTATATATATAAACACATTAATATATATATATACATTTTATATATATATACACATTTATACACATACACACACACACATACACATTTTATGAATTAATCCACTGAGGTTCAGAATTTTTAAAGAATTCTTTTGGCCAAATCATATAGCTAATAAATGGTAGAGATTGGATTTGAATTTCACTTCTCCTTATTCCATGGCCTAAACATTGTGTATAATTATAGAGGAAGTCATATGATAAACTGATGCTCTTTTTTTTTAAGATTTATTTTTATTGTTTTTGACAGAGAGAGAGAGAGAGAGACAGAGAGGAGGAGGAAGGCCCAGAGCAGTCTCCATAGCTGTACATCATCAGTTTTTGCCATAGTTTCATTCCACATGTGTGGGCGTGGGGCTACACAGGGCAGGAACTGGGCTGGGAGCCTCCTGCATCAGAGCCACACCCCCAAGAACAGGGGGCAAACTGGGGGCCTCCCACATGGGAAGTTCGCCTCAGCAGGAACTGAACTGGGTTGGGAAGCACATTCTAGTTTAGCAAATGGGTCCACATGGCCCGAGGTCAGGACTCAATCCTCGAAACCCCGGGGCTGCAAAGTGAGCGCTTAACCTGCTGAGCTATCTCAGCTTCCCTAAAACTGATGTTTTTAAATATGAAACCATTCATGGAAGAGTCTGGCAAACTACTGTTATTTTCTGACCAAGAGTGAATAATTCTAAAAGCTTACAGCTTAGACATGCAAGAATCTATGCAATTTTAAAATGACTTCCCTCAGCCCATCATTGCTTAGATTCTGAGGAAATCAGAATTCTGTATTGTCTCAAATCTCCTCTCCAGGTTTTCCTATTTCCAGCTACCTGGCTTGGAATTTCTCCTATAAGTAAACAGGCGGTTTATGTCACCTCACATTTCAAGTTCTGAAAATCTTTGAATATCCTAAGTCCAGATAAATGGTGATAAGATATGAGGATCTGTGAACTAGATTAATATTTTTTCAGTATTTTTAAGGAAATGGCCCTCTGTTTACCTGTACCTTCAATCAACATACTGACTTATAAAAAGCTACCCACAAACAGGGAGAAAGTGATGACATCAGTACTCAGGTGCACATTTGCACTCACTCACCTCCCAGCCATCCAGCATTCCCTTTCCACCATGATTAGTACTGTTATTTGGCCAATAAATGTTAAAGATGAAATGGGAAAATACAAATTTTCAAACCACTCCAGGAAATCATTGAAATTAGCTTATGCTGGTTGGCTAACACTGACTGGTTGATCTCACAAAATTTTCTGAAACATATGTTTACTCTTGAGAGATGGGCATAATTATTCCTGTTTTTACCAATAAGGATACAGAGGCTCATCAAGATTAAATAACTTACCCAAGATTATTCAGTTAGACAGTGGAAAAATTGGAATCCAAACTCTCTTTCTTTAAAGTCTACTGTATGCTATTAATGACTCTACTGTTTCTCAGACCTATTTTTATATGCTCTTAAGATGTATGTGAAGTCCAATATGTTAATAGTATATCAGCTGATTATCCTCATCAGGAGCCAATAAATGTGGTAGCAAAAGACAAAGAATGATTCAGACCTCCCAATGGTTTCGATTTTCTCCCCACCCCTCCAGAATTACTCTTAATTCAACTTTTAGTTATAATCTATATATATGTCTAACCTTAAAAATAACAACAACAGCAGCATAACAGGTCAAACATACCACTGTTTTGAAGAAAACAACTATAAGACATGAAGGGTATTCTGAGATCTATCTGGTGACAAGCTTCTCCCAGACCATATGAGGCAGACTTGTTCAAAACAACCACAGGAAACAAGCTACTGGGGCTCAAAACCCATCTTCTACCAATTCCTGTGGTCTGGGTGGACCATTGATTAAGGTCCCCAAATTTATCATTTCAAGAAAACATACCCAGAACAGCCTGCAGTCCTGGTATCTGGTAATCCTGGGATGGTTTTGGCAAGCTGAGAGAACATTGAAGAAAGGAGAAACAGTCCTTAAACTGGCCATGGTGAAACTGGATAATGGTGGGCACAGTTCTGTTTCGGCAGCATGGTGCCATTTCTATACAAATGCACTTGTTTAATTATTTGAATATTTTGGTGGGTTTTATTCATATGCATTGACAAAGGTGGGGCTGAAAATGGAAAAGTAAATATTGATACTATTGGTAAGAAGGGTAAGTCTCAAACTAAATACAATTAAGATGAAGATGGAAAACAGTAGCCACCCCCAAAGCAGAGAAACCTTTGTCTGAATTGGGTGATGGTTGGATTTCAGCCAGTACTCCATGTATCCAGTGGTGAAAGGAAAGAATTAAAGAGCACAACAAAATGCCTAAAACATAATTTACCGTAAGACTATTTCTAAAACAAGATGTACTTAGGGACTTACTTTAGTTCTCTGGTACTAGCAGACTGTTTGCAAAAGGTAGATCTACTATTTGAGTCTTGCAGATTTGTCCATATTCTCAGGAATGCACTATGTACAGATGTACATAGAGGACTGCCTGTACCTAGCTGTTTTGTTTCCATGCCTATTTAAGCTAAACAAACAAATTGGATGTCAGAGTGATGATGGCTGCAGAATATGCATAAGGAAAGTAAAACAACTTCAGATCCACTAGTCGGGACAAGCATCCAGATTTCTACATGGGGAAGCACTGAAGTTAATGCAGCTGCAAACCGACACCCAACAGAGGCTCAGGCACATTCAGGCCACAGCGCTTGAGGGACAGAAGGCCTTCAGGGTTGCTGAGTCTTTTCAGACGTCGTGGGGAAAAGAAACTAGATACGTGAATTGCATTCAAGTTCGCATTCTAAAGAACAAGCTAACTAAACAACCTCAGAGCACAATGTGCAAACCTAGTCCCAGGAGTTTCTTGAGCTGGGATGAATGTCTGCCAGTGAGTGCCCAGTTCCGTCTCCAATTTGCAGTCAGTTTCTTTTCTTCGCTCAGACACTCAGAAGCGCTCTTTTAGGCGTAATTTTATCATCCAGCCCTACCTAACTTCATCAGACAGCCTTTCCTTGCGCTAAATAAAGTGGAGTGAGCATTTTTAGGGACTCATTAGGAATTACAAGACTCAACTCACACCCTGCAGGCTTCAGGATGGATGGAACACTAATCCTTTTAACTACCTGGGCACAGTAGTTGACTATCAGGAAGCTGCCTGTGGCTTCTCCACATTGCCACACTATTTACACAGCTGATGGAAGTTTGCCCTGGTTGAGGAATTTGGCTCTAGAGGATTCCCCTTAGAATTCCCAAAGGGCCCATTCACCCACTCCCACAGCACAGATGCCTATGGAGATAGGAATAGTGAACCTCACTTTCTCACTTCCTCTGGACACATTATAACTCTTTCTACACGTTTATTTAAAAGTGGGAGTCAGGGAAAAGTTGGGGAAGCTGCAAAGTCTACATTATATATTTTCAAAAAAATTTAGAAGTTAAGTCAACAACTCCCTCCTCAGCCACTCAAACATTCCTGTGCTTTCATTCAGCAACCTAAATCCTGCCCTTCACATTTGTATGCGTGAAGCAGGGCTGGCATGACCCAACAGAAAAGGAAACTTTCCAAAGCAGAGAGAGGAAAGCTCAGAAAGTGAACCAACTCGCAAAACAGAGAGGAGAGAAGCAGCAGCACTGAGGCCTTAACGCTCTTCTCCTTTCATAACTTAACGCCTTCTGATTAGCAGGGAGAAATATCAGACATGGTTTTCTCATGACAGTAAGACACACCGCAGGTGATAAGATGGAGTGATTTCCTAAAGTCTTTCATGCTTTTTTAAAGATAAGAATTAATTTTTATTCTGTCAATTTTAAAAAATACGTTAGAAATGACAGTAAGCTATTAATTTTCTCCAACTCTCACTACTAACTGTAATCCTGGGGCAACCGAATCCTGTCAGGGGAGGGGCGTGCTTTTCCTAGCTGTGAATAACCTCTTTCACTAAGAAAATTGGTCAGGAAACAACTCTCCATTTGGGAAAGAGGCGCATATGAGATGTAGATGTACACATATCAAAACTGTTCCTGTTCTTAGTTTCTTTCTCTTGCTGCTAATTTCCCCTCGCCTAAATAATTAATTTCCCTGCACTGGTCAAGAAAACCCCATCTAAATAAACTCAACCTGAAAGAGAAGAGGAAGAGGAGGAGGAGATTGATTCTCTCACATGGATCTCATTTCTTTCCTTTGAAGGAGGCATAAGTGTAGTGTCATGGATAAGGACTTAGGTTTTGGTGTAAACTCTGAGTTTGACCCTTGACTCTGCTACATGGCTCTGCAACTTTGGACAAACTACTTTCTTTCTTAATGTCCTTATCTGTGAAATGGGAATGATAATAATTTCTAACTTCTGCAGTGGTAGTGAAAATTAAATGTAACACCCCTTGCCTGAATGGTACCTGAAACAAAGTGAGCACTCAGTAAAAGTTCATGATTACTGGTTCTTCCATCTCTAAATGATCACATTCAAGTGGACCACACAAAGGCATAAGGCAAACAACAGTGACAGAAAACGTCACAGCTGAACTCTTAGTGGAGTAGAAGCAAATGTCAATGACGTCATCCTTTAATTAAAAGTCTAAACATGGGAAAGCTGGGATGGCTCAGCGGGTTAAGCGCTCTATTTGCAGCACCGGAGACGGAGGTTCGAATGCCTGCTCTGGCCCATGTGGACCCACATGCTGAACTGGGGTGTGCCCCCAGTTCAGTTCTTGCCGGGGCCTATGCGGGAGGCTCCCGACCCAGTTCCTGCCCTGCGCAGCCCCGAATTCACCTGTGGAGTGAAACTATGTGGAAAACTAATGCTATCAACTATGGAGACTGCTCTGGGCCCTCCCCCTTCTCTCTGTCTCTCTCTCTGTCAAAAAACAATAAAAATCTTAAAATAAAAAGAGCCTAAACATGACACGTTAGTGATGATTTATAGGCTAATGATTATAAGAAGTGGGGGGAAAATGGTCTTTCTACAGACAGAGTTTTAGTTGAGAGGTTAAAGAGAAGTTGGGAAAAAATCAATTTTAAAATGACCAAAGAATTCAAAAAATAAAAGAAATGCTTAAAAAAGAAAAGATTAATGAATAAGCAACTTGGTTGATCCGCATAATAATGCTGGTATTTGGGGATGGAAATAACCTCACATTATAGGATTTTGGGGATTCAGGGAGGGAGTTACTCTTTAAATTATCATGTACTCTGGGGATTGAGTTAGACTCACAGTGTAATGTGATCTCTGTCCTCACCCATCTCAGAAGGTCCAGCTTCAACCCTTTCCCATCCCCTCAAAACAGAAATTTGGCCATGTGATTAAGAAAAAAGAGGCTAGAGTGGGGAAAAACCTGGTGGCAGGATTGGAACAACCACTTACTAGTGATGTGATCATAGGTTACATAAGCTTGTTGCGCCTCGGTGTTCTCATCTGAAAAATGGGGCTACTCACAGGACTTAATCTCAGATGGCTGTGTGAATGTTCGATGTGAAGATGCACATTGAGGGTAAAGGTCTCCTACCATAAAAAGCAGCTGGCAGAGAGCCTAACCAATTTGTTTATTTTACTGATAAGAAAACTAAAAGCTAGAGAAACGAAAATCTAGTACAAGGTCACACAGTAAAATCATTTCTGAATTAAAATTTAAATTCTGGTTCCTAAATCAGTATATTTGCATTAAAGATGTTTCCTCTTTCACAGAATATTGTTAATATTCTTCCACATTGATTTTGCCCTTTTCTGAAGCTCAAGTACTTTTTCAACCAGAACCATTGGTAGAGAAGTTGGATACTCTCAAGTGATAAATGACTTTTCTCAACTACATTATAAGTTCCTTCAAGTGACAGAAGAGGTTTCAAATGTCTTCTCTCAATCCCAAGGTGATTACTCAAATACTGGGCACGTAGTATTATAGTTGATTGATGGAGTGGTTTCTTTAGGAAGAGGTTTTACTCCAAATAAAATGCTGCTGTGAGGAAGATGCTGTCCAGTTCTGCAGAAGGCAGATCAAAGGAGATGGATGTTTCAAATGTGTCCAAAGAGACACATAACAAATAACTGCATGAGCATTTAAATATAGGAACACTGGAACAAAGAAGGCTGAGGACTATCACCTCATGTAAATATTTTTAAAAGTAGAGTCTAATTTTAGACAAAAATAGGTTGACACAGGCCACTAGTCCTTAAACCCTGAATGTTTGCTGTAACTGCAAAAGATCTGCAAATTGATTTGCACATCAAACGTTGTAGAATGAGTAATTAACGTCTTGCACCTACATACATTACTTTTCCCCTCAAATGTGTGTGCGGTCTACTTAGAGTTAATAAAATACAAATTCTTAAAAAGCATTGCAGATTTGGTTGTATTTTCTGTCCATCATTTAATTTGATCAATGAAAAGTGGTTAACACATACCGGTATATGTATGTAGGAGGTGAGTATTTATCCATGAAATGTAATGTTTAAAAAAAAGATACTCATATCTGCAAGAGTTAGTAACTTCACAAACTGGAGGTGAAAAGTGACCTCAGAATAATTAGCTCCATGACTTCGGACAAGCCAGGTGCTCAGAGCTAAGTAATTAAACTGGTTGATTTCTAGAGCCAGCTCCAAGCCAGGAATTCTAGCATTCTATAATTCAGATCAGCATTTCCCAAAATAGATTCTGCAGAATTCTAGTCCCAAGGGATACTCCCCAGTCAAAGGTTTTCATGACCAAGCAAGTTTGAGAAATACCATAAACTAAAAGAACAACCTTACACCAAAGAGAATCTTGGCTTTTGGAAATTTATAATTACACTTCCATTCTGAGAAGTCCTGCAGAGCACTGAGTTACACAAAATTAAACATGGTCTCTTCTTACAACACTTCTCAAAAAGAAATCCCTAAAATATTTGGGCATCGATAACTCCTTCTGTACATAACTATTTCATAGAACTAGTTCCACAGAACATTTTTAGGTTATAATCCACCTTTGGCATTCTGTGTTAACATGGTAGACTATGAAAAGTGACCTTTTGAGAGCCTTCCAAAAATTGTCATTCTATAGTGGTATCAGCTTTCATAAAGCTCCTTAGTCTAATGATATATTTATCTAAGGACTATACAGACTGCTAATTTTTTGTTTCTCTTTAAGCATGGAATAAACATTTTTATAACAATGACACTCTGAAGGGTATGTCTCTCAATTCTTCAAAATCTATTCTAATGGTTCTCAAACTTTATCCATCATCAGAATCACTGACCAGTTGTTAGAGTTGGGATGGCTATGCCCACCATGGAGTTTCTCAGTCAGTAGACCTGAAATGAGGTCCGAGAGTTTATAGGATGAACAAGCACCCGGATGGTGCTAATGCTGCTGGTCTGGGGTCTCTACCACTTTTCTAAACCTCTAGCATTTGATTTAGATCATGAATTAGAAGATGGAAGATGTTTGCTCTCTGCTTTCATCATCAGGGGTTGTTATTTTTTCTCTTACTTTCTATAGGTCCGACTCTAAGAAATTCAGCCAAACATCTATGGCATTTTCTTTGTGCTTTATATTTTTACCTATAAAAGTTTCAGAAGCTTCAAGAATCAAAGGTGAAGAAAGGAGTCAGAAGAGTAGAGTGCTTTTGATCTATTTCTGAAGATATTTTGAAAATATTCAATATTGATCAATTTAAAAGCTAAATTTCTTATTGCTCATTTAATCATAGGGATTAAGTTTCAGTAATACAAACTTATTCTTGTTTCTAACTCTAGACCTTTAATTTCTACAATAGAAATTTCTATGATGCTAGAGAAGCTAAAGAGTAAAGGGGCTCTTTAAAATAATTGTGATTATAAATGTAGCTGCAGAATCATAAAATTGGCACTGCTTGGTGTAATAGATGTGTTTCTGGGAAGCTGCAATTCAAATTACAGTCATTTGGATACTATTTACATATTTACATATTCTAATTTTAGAAACGCCCAAATGACACTATTTCTTAACTCTTTAGTTTGAAGTTTCTGCTTTTTTGGTCTTCCCTCCTCACCCTATTGACCTGTCAAGGAAGAAAGGACAGAAACTAACCTTTGCTGAGCACATTCTAAGGGCTTCATCATTTCATATATATTAAATCTGGGATGAGGGGTGGATCCCAAGAAAAGTTGAGTCCCCAAGAGGTCCCAGAGTCATGGATACAAACTGGCTGTGACCGGTCCAAAAAGTCCACTTGCCCTTCAGTCCATCTCACCAACTGGTTTGCTTCAAGTCCTAGTGGTCCTTGGATGGAATAAGGGAGATCTCTCCTTAAAGGACAGGTGTAGGGGAGCATATTTTTTGGTGTTGAGATGAATCACCCATAATCTATAAGCTTTAAAATGATCATTTTTACCATAGAGGTAAAAACATCTGAAGCTGAAATTAAGTGAGAGAGGCAGAGTGGGTGCTCATTAATGGATAAAATTAAATCAAAATGTTTTACTCAGAAGGATGCAAAATGTTACACCTTTACAAACTCTGGGTTTATAAACCCAGCAAACAACCCAAGGGTGTAAAAAAAGAAGGTACAATTTACCTTGAGCACATTTATGTTAATCTGAGGCTTAAGAAGGTACACGCAGCATTTGCCTATCTGTTCTAACCATAGTGAAAACACCACCAGCAACTCACTAGCACTGCCTTGGTTATATAAAGCAGTTTGTTGGCAGGGTTCTGGGTAGAGGGAAAACATCCCATCTACCCAGGCTTTGAAACACTGTGCAAACAAAGTTCTCCCAAGTAAGCTGAGCTCTGCCCACAGAGCATTCTTTAGGGCTTAGTGTATGAGTTCCCCACTATTGTCCCTATGTCAGGAAGGATTTTATGAAAATGTGAGTTTAGGTTATAAAAGAGGACCACAGAAGTTGACAATGATCTAAAACTAACCGTTAATGTCAGCCTTTCAGTGAAGAGAATGTTATGATGAATCCAAGAGATGACACAGGGCTGCTCTGCAATTCTGGAACCAGGCAAGAACTTGCCAGTTTTTTGGTTTTTTTTAAGATTTATTTGTGTTTTTCACAGAGAGAGAGAGGGAGGGGAGCGGGGCATGGGGGG
>PVKE010047555.1:0-11880 GCA_004027555.1 Craseonycteris thonglongyai | reverse complement strand
TACACAATGGGGAAGAAATTTAGAGACTCTTGCCATTGAAAAATGGCACAAACTGGCAATATATACCATGTCACCTAAAAGGCATAGAAAGATTCACCATTAAGAATCCCACGATATATTGTTAACGGAAAGGGAATGACAGCTAAGAGGCCAACACCAGGCCTGCCTCAACTGTTGGAGCTCCTGTGAAAGATCAGACCCCTGAGTCAAAGAAGTGGGCTGGCCCAGCCTTTTCCATTCTTAGGTTTTTATGCAATGCAGTGAAGATCTGTTTGCATTCATAGCATCTTAGCTTTCTAGATTTTCCACCTGGAGAAGAATCAACTTAATGAAAATGATATTTTCTAGATGTCTTCTAAACATTTTCTAAATCAAATTTCTGCAATATACCATGTTAGAAATAGTTTTGAACTTGAGTCCAATAAACATAAGTTACACAAACATCCTGGTTCAGGCCAGGTCCAAATGAAATCAGGCTCAAAGACCTAAGAATCCAAATAAAAGTGGAAACCTACAACACACTTCACTTTTGCCAAAGTGAAAGAAAGAATTGGGGCAATTACCTACCTCTTTGGAAAACTCCACAGACCAATTTGAGCAAGGCAGAATAAGAAGATGAGCTGCTCTCCTCAGGAAATTGTCACTTTTACAGGTGACAGTGTGGTTAAATAGAAAATTGAAAGACAAGAGACTTTATTCTTCTCTATCTGTCTCTCTGTCTCTGTCTCTCTGTCTCTGTCTCTTTCTCAATGCATAGCATGTGGTAATGATGAGAACATATTTTCAATGAGAAACTGACTGCTTACAAGTAGCTGAATTCTACCTTGTCAGAGGTAATCCTGGAAATATGCCCTACAATCAATCAGATGGCACTCAAGCTTCTGAATGGCGCCTCACTAATGCATTATTTTAATGATGCCCTTTTAGGGTTGACTGCACTCTAATAACTTTTAAATGTAGCAAAATAATTTGAATATTTTCCTGGGGGCAGTTTGTAGAGTGACTAGGACATTTTTTAATCACTTGAAGTAACTGCCAAAGGAGACATTAAAAATGAATTGGTATTTTGTTCTTTAGATTCCACATATAAGTGAGATCATATGGTATTGGTCTTTATCTGACTTATTTCACTTAGCATATACTCTCTAGTTCCATCCATGTTGCAGCAATGGTAAGATCCATTTTTTGTGGTTGAGTAATATTCCATTGTATATATGCACAGCATCTTTATCCAATCATATATTGATGGACACTGAAATTGCTTCAATATCTTGGCTATTGTAAATCATGCTGCAGTGAGCATAGGGGTGCATGTATCTTTTCAAAAACAAATGAACAAGCAAAACAGGAACAGTTATAGAGAACTAACTAATGGTCACTAGATGGGAGGGGGTTGGGGTGGGGTGAAAAGGTAAAGGGAATAAGAAGTACAAATTGCTAGCTACACAATAGCCACAGGGATGTGAAGTACAGTATGGGAAATATAGTCAATAATATTGTATATGTATATGTATAGTGTGCAGGTCGGTATTAGACTAATTGGAGGGACCACTTTGTAAATTATATACGGTAAATATTTAACCACTATGCTGTACACCTGAAACCGATATAAAATAATATTGAATGATAACTCTAGTTGAAAAATAAAATAAAATAAATGCAAAAAAAATGGATAGATAGTGTTGAGTGATTTTAAGGAACTGGCAGGGGGCTTGTTGAAAGCTCAACTTTATTTTGCTTTTCAGATTTGTTGCCAAAAGAAATGCCATTACCTTTGCTGTGGGCAAAGCCAGTTAGTGAGTTCAAGTAAGCAGTTATGAGAAATGTCTGAACATTATTGCTAAGAAAATAGAATTTTTACTGACAGTTCTGAGAAACCAAGAGATGTCTGAGTAATGTATAAGTCACAGAAGAAAAATCTACTCTTTTCAGACCAAATGTTGCCACTCTGGTGATGTAATAAAGTCAATAGGCCGTGAGGCCGTTGTTCTTTTCAAGCTGCTTTAAATTTCCCATTTAAAGACTTATACTTTATCAGAAACACTTTCTCTAAAACCCTCAAGAAATAAGGAGGAAGAAGAAACCTCCATCTTTGGATGAGGGCTATTTAGGAGCTGCTTCCTTGTGACCTAGGTAATTTCCCTCTCCAGGATAGAGTCCTTGCTCTTCATGAATGCCCCCAAATGGGACTTCCTGAATCCAGCCTTCTTCCTAGTACCTCAAATTGCCAGAAGCTCTAAGTGCACCAGAAAATACATTTCTGTTAACTTCATATCTTCATGTCTGTTCCTTACATCATCTTTATCCTCATCAATAATGTGACTCTTTCAATTAAAAAAAATAAGAAATGGCTAAGTGGATTGAGTGCTTGCTTTGCAGCTCTGAGGTCTGAGGATCGAGTCAAGGTCCAAGGATTGAGTCCCAATCCCAGCATACCTCCCATGCAGGAGGCCCAAGCCAGGTTCCTGCCCTGTGCGGCGCCATGCCCACCTATGTGGAATGAAACTATGTCAAAAAACTAATGATGTGCAACTGTAGAGAGTGCTCTGTGCCCTCTCCCTTCTCTCTCTGTCTCTATCTCTCTTTGTCAAAAACAATAAAATAAATCTTTAAAAAGTTAGAAAAAAACCCCACAAAAGGACATGGATGGATGCATTGCATACATAAAATATTCACTGATGCTAGAAATAAAAAAGGGATATTCTGAGAACAAGAATGAGCTCTTGAGGGATGCTGGGATAGCTCAACAGGTTGAGCACTTTCCTTGCAACCACAAGGTCTGGGGATCAAATCCCAGGCCCGGCCCATGCAAACCCATGTGCTGAACTGGGGCACACATCCCATGTGGAAGGCCTCCAGTTCGGTTTCTTCCCCATGTGGCCCCACATCCCACTGTGTGGCATGAAACCATGTCACAACTAATGATGTACAGCTATGGAGACTGCTCTGGGACCTCCCCCCTCCTCTCTCTTTCTGTCCCTCTCTCAAACAATAAAATAAATCTTTAAAAAAAGAATGAGTTCTTAAAAATTTAAACTATTAGGGTAGAATTGTTTTTAATTCAGCAGATTGGAGGTACATTTAAATAAATCTCTCAATATGCAGAATAAAATAGCAAACAAGGGAGAAATAGAAATATGATAAGAGAACTAGAGAACAATGATCCTTTAGGAGCTTCCAGAGAGAGAACAGAAAAAAATGGAAGAGAAGAAATAGTCAAAGACAGAATATAAGAAGTCTTTCTCCCAACTGAAGTAATTGAGTTCCCAGATTTAAGGACTGACTAAGTATCCAGGACAATGACTATAAGACACATGCCAAGGCACATTGTCATAAAATTTCAAAATACCAGGGATAAGGTCTCAAAAAATGTACCTGCTGTGAACTTTTTCTCAGGAAGCTAGTGGAATATGTACTCCATGAAGACAAGGAAGAAGTCAGAGGAAGACAGAGGGTGCAGGAAATACAAGGACCAACATGAGACTAATGAAGAAAATTCCCAGGATGAAAATGAAAATAAAGCCTGGAAAGACAGGTTGCAGGCTAGAGACAGGAAGATGGAGGGGTTTGGAAGGATGTCTCCAGGAAAAATGTGGAGCCCTCAGATTCCCCGATGTGTTGGCCATATTGAGAAGACTTTTAGAGTTGTTTTGGTAAGTCTGGAGTTGGATTAGTAGTAGTGATAAGCACAGAAAAACTAAGCTAGTAAAAAAGGAAACTATTTTTAACTTCAAAAAAAGCAAAAGTTTTATGCACGTAAGAAGGGTGGCACTGCAGCTAAGTCAATATATTCCACATAAGAAGTGACTAGATAATGCTTAAAATGGAAAAATTAAGAAATATCTGTGTAAGCTGTAATTCAGGAATTTCGAGTTCAATACCAAAACAGATCCCAAAACCAATCAAAAGAAATTAGAGTGGTTGCCTCTTAGAAGAGGATCACATGGGTTGGGAAGAGTGGAGGTTGCAATTTTTAATGCACTGGATTTTTTTTAAGATTTATTTTTATTGTTTTTTGACAGAGAGACAAACAGAGACAGAGAGAAGGGGGAGGGCCCAGAGCAGCCTCCATAGTTGACAGCATTAGTTTCCCATATAGTTTCACTCCACACCCCAGTTCAGTATATGGGTATGCATGGGCCAGGACCAGGATTCGAACCTTGGGCTCTGGGGCTGCAAAGTGAGCACTTAACCCGCTGAGCCATTCCAGCTTCCCGGAGGTTGCAATTTTTCAGTATAAGAATCCTGGTACTATCTGTCCAACTATGTGCATGTATTGTTTTGATAATAATAGTAACTGATGAGAAGGTTTTTTGTGGGTTTTAAATAATATAATGCAGGTAAAACTCTTAATACACTACTTGCAATATAGATGGGCTACTACTAAATGTCTATTTCATAACAGGCACTAATTTTTTTTAAGTGCAAAGTTGTTATAACATTAGATACAGAATGCAACAATCAGGAAGGTCAATAAGGCTGTGTATTATGTTCAAAGTCATGTAATTCTTGGTCTTTCAGCTATTTTTTATTATTAAGGCTACTTCCTATATTGACACATAAAATTGAGAGCATTACTATCACTTCTGTTATTTTCCTGTCTTTAAGTTCATTTCCTCCATTGTTGGGAGAAAAGAAAGATATCTATATTTTTGTCCCTCTGACATTTAACTGCAGAAGTAAAATGTGCTACAGCAAAATAGATGATGTGGCTTTGTTTTGTAGAACACATGTGAACTTTATGCCTTAAAGTAGAAGTCGCAGACTGGATGGAGCTTTTCCAGCTTTGCAAAGGTGCTGGTGTTACTCTCTTAATGCTGAAGACACTGGCTCACTGATAGCTGAACCATTAAATCTCTGGACTCTCAGGCTAAGACAATGGAATCTGAATGAACAGCATAAGAGTACCCTCTGATCTTCACATCTGGAACTGTAGTTAGGGAAGTTTTCTTTTTTTCTGAGACTCCCAACACTTGGGATTTTTTTAATTTTAATTTTATTTATTTTATTATTATTATTTTTTTAAGATTTATTTTTATTGTTATTTATTTATTTATTTTTATTTTTGACAGAGGAGAGAGAGAGAGAGAGAGAGAGAGATACAGAGACAGAGAGAGAACTGAACTGGGGGAGCTCCCAGTTCAGCATATGGGTCCGCACTGGCTGGGGCCGGGATTCGATCCCCGGTCCCCAGCGCTGCAAAGTAAGCGCTTAACCCACTGAGCCATCCCGGCTTCCCCTTAATTTTATTTTTTAGCGAAATGTATTGGGATGACATTGGTGAGTAAATATTACATAGGTTCCAGGTGTACAATTCTATAGTACTTCATCTATGTATTGCATTGTGTGCTCACCACCCAGAGTCAGTTCTCATACTTGGGAGTTTATTTATTTATTTATTTTATTATTATTATTTTTATTTTTGACAGAGAGATACAGAGACAGAGACAGAGAGAGAACTGAACTGGGGGAGCTCCCAGTTCAGCACATGGGTCCGCATGGGCCGGAGCCGGGGCCGGGTCTCGATCCCTGGTCCCCGGCACTGCAAAGTGAGCGCTTAACCAACTGAGCCATCCTGGCTTCCCCTTGGGAGTTTTTTAACTGTTTCATTTATTATTGGGTTTTTTTTTTTCTTCCTTCTATGTAATTGCACACTAGAACCATGGTTTGAGACACTCTGATTTTAATTAATAGTCTAGTCACACCATAATCAGGATAACTATTTTTATACCACTACCTAGCAGAGTTTGTAGAATAAAGAGACCATCAATGTGGCATCATCTCCAATAAAAGCCCTGACACTGGAGTCAGATGGCTCTGCATTTGAGCGTCAATTTTGTACTGTTTGTCATCTTAAGCATGTCACTTAACCTCTCTATGCCTCAGTATTATAAACTGGTAAATGGGGATAATAGTGGGTACTGCCACACTTAGTGCATAGTAAGCTCTGAAAAAAAAATGCTAGCTGGTTGTCTTTAGTCATCATGCCTCTGAAGGGGACCATAGTTTTGCCTTTTGGGGTATTGATTTTAAGCTGGTGATTAAGAAACAGAAAACTCAGAAAGAACCTTTGATACTTCCTCTTTCCTGCCTAATAGATTCAGATGCAAAGGCCTAATCCAAGAAAGAAGTCTGAGGATGTTTGCTTTAGCCTAATTTGACTTGAATGTAAAGGATGGGAGAGTTCCAGTCAAGGTGCTGGTAACTAGATCACTCCGTGTCCCACTGAAGCAAGAATTTACCTGCCATGTGTGTTTCACTCTTCCCCAATTAGCTGTAAATCACCCATTCTCATTTCTGAAATCTAAAATCCTGTTCTCCTTTTTTTTCCTTTGTACAAAATGACAGGTACACCCATTTTTGCCTGTCTCTGGAATTCTCATGCTAATGTGAATTCCCCATGCGCATGTATTAAAGTGTGATATTACTCTGTTAATGTGTCTCTGTTAATTTGATTATTAACCCAGCTAGAAGAACTCAGAAGGTGCGAGGAAAAATATATTTTTACCCCTCCCGCCCCCGCCCCTCCTTGAAAAGTGAAGCAGGTTTTTTTTTTCTCCATTTGAGATATGGAAATCAAAAGGTTAGTAATCAAACCTAAGATCTCGTTATTTATCATCCAAACTGGGAAAACACAAACGCTGAAGGGAGCCCGTAATTATAAAAAATTTTTCATTTCTTCAACCAAGTAAAAGGAACGCTGCTTTCTCCCTGTATCTCTGGCGCCCACTAATGGCACAGTGCACAAAATGTTCCCAAGTTTCTCTGCGTGCATTTTGAAAATTACATGGGAGCTATAAATCTGAAGTGGGAGAAAACTCTTTAAACTGCAGTTGTGGTGTCTCTTTTTTAAAGCATGACTGAAATCAAGGTGCTACAAATATTACGTCTTTGTCCGTAAAGCTCTTGTCTGTGAGTGCACTTTAGGTTGAGATTCTCTCAGTAGGGAGAGATGAAAATACAAGATGAACTAATAAAGAACTGACAAAGTGCCAGTAGTTACAACCTCAGAGAATGCCAGACCACATCAACAGAAACGACACAAGGGCTATAAAACTCAGAAGGCAGATTGGCCCTGGCAGCAAATGGATTACTTTGATGCAGAGAGTAACGTTTTATAGCCTGCACTTAGGGATTTCTGGGAAAACTCATCCGAAGTTGTATTAATTATTCAGAAAATTATTTTTACATTTTATTTTAAAACTAAGTCATTTATATTGATTCTAATAATGCTCGAGGAAGATTTCAAAGAGGTGAAGACATTACATTTTCAATTAAAAGACAATCAATTACAAAACCTTCTCATTTGGATCACCAGGCAACACCTAGTCTGAGAAAAAAGGAAAGGGCATTTCTGATTCCAGTGTCTTAAGTAATGTTTTGTGTAAAAACTCTATTAACTGTTTGATCAAAAAGAGTGACCCCCATGTTGTTTCATGTATTTCTCTGTTTCTTCCTTCTAATGTATTCCTTCTTTGTATCTTCTACTATATCTGTTGCTACTCCTTTCCTTACTCCTTCCTCAAACCAATTAGCTTTGTTTCACAAGACTTGGGTTTAGGAGTCAGATTCCAAGTTTCCTGAGACACCACCCCTACACACCCATTTAATTAACATCATCATTAAATAGTATATTTCAGAAAACGTGATTGAATAACTAAATTGCCACCATTTCCAGCTTTTAGGAAAGGTGTTGCCTTTCTTGGTTTGGCTCTGAAAGAAGACTGATTTTGCTTTCTTTGTTGAACAATGCAGCCTATACTATACCCACTACAGTTGCCACATTGCCTAAGACCTCAATCATGGTGATCGTGTCTACATTTTTGCACATCTGGTAAGTGACTAGAATAACGCATTGTACCCAGTAAACAGTGTCCTGTACTCATCCTGTATTGAGCACGGAATGCACTGGAGAACTTTAATGGAGCACAGAGGAAACCTTTTAGCGGTGGGATTCTTCTGAGAAAACTTTCAACTAATGAGCTAAGTAACTTCTGTTATGGCAGTTGTTGTTTTTTTTTAAGATCTACTTTATTGTTTGAGACAAGGCGAGAGAGAGAGAGAGAGAGAGAGAGAGAGAGAGAGAGAGAGAGAGAGAGAGAGAGAAAATGAGACAGAAAGACAGACAGACATAGACAGACAGAGACGAAGGAGGGCCCAGGTCAGTCTTCATAGCTGTACATCATTAGTTGAGACATAGTTTTATTCCACACAGGTGGATGTGGGGCTGCATGGGTCAGGAACCCAACTGGGGGCCTCCCAAATGGGAGGCAATAACTTTTTCCAAAGGGCTTAGCAGTTACCAGTTGCACCACAGTTCAGCATATGGGTTTGCATGTGCCGGGGTCTGGATTTGATCCCTAGACTTCGTGGTTGCAAGGCAAATGCTCAGCCTGTTGAACCATCCTGGCATCCCTATTATGGCAGTTTTGGGAACTAGTTTTACATTTAAAATATGAACCTCCCTTAGCCCTACAGAAATGTGCTGCTACTCTGCCTGCCATGGATCATAATGAAGACAAAAAAACAACTAAAAATGGAAAGGAAAAAAAAAACCAAGAACAAAGAAACAGAACCTAGGTCTCCCAAAATACAACTGAAGAAAGCTAGTGGATACAAAAGCATAACACTTGCCTGTTGTCAGATCTAAGCTTACATATAAAAGATAACATCTTAAGCAGAAACTGTCTTTACAATGTCTTGTGAGTCTTTTGTAGCTGCTACCATAGCCAGAAAAGTACCCAACCAAATCATGTGAGCTTCTACATTTTACCTCGCTTGGCTCTCTCTTAGTTTAAGGAAAAGCCACAGAGATTACTGTGGAATTATGGGACGGGTTCTGCCCGCCTCAGGAAGAGGGTTTACCCACTTCTAGGGAAGTACTGAGGTCAGCCCAGTTTCCTATGACTTCTGTAGCACTGTTAATGCTGTTTATAATGAGAGCAAGATCCCAAAGAGCCTTTTGAACTCTCAAAGAGAGAATCAGCCATGCTTAGTAGAATTTTAATGTTAAGTGTATTTTATGGCCTTTTTATTCTTTTTAAGTTGGTGATTGTCATGCAGGACACAAGCAGTTCCAAGCTTACAAATAAAGCCAGTTCCAAAAATGTCTTAGTAAATACAGTCATGTGCCACATAATGACGTTTCAGACAACAATGGACCACATATATGAAGGTGGTTCCTTAAGGTTATAGTGGAGCTGAAAAATTCCTATCATCTACTGATGTCATAGCTGTTGCAACTCACATGTTTGTGGTGATGCTGGTGTAAACAAACCTATCGTGCTGCTACTCATATAAAGTACAGTACACATAATTATCTATGGTACATAATACTTGATAATGATAACAAACTACTATGTTACTGGCTTATATATTTACTATACTCTAGTTTTTATCATTATGTTAGAGTGTACTCTTTCTACTTATTAAAGAAAAAAAGTTGCTGTAAAACAGTATGCTATGTTCTCCCAGCAGCAGCCTCCTACTTCTCATGCTTACTGTGTTTCCTGATGGCATCCTTTTCTCTTGTGCTTGATTTAATCTTGTGTTGTTTTGTACAGAACTGGCTACACGGGTTTGTAGCCTGGGAGCAATAGGCTATATTATATAGCCTAAGTGTGTAGTATGCTGTATCAGTCTGTATAAATGCATTCTGTGATGTTCATATAATACAGTGACAAATCACCTAACAACAAATATCTCAGAATTTCTCTATTGTTAAGTGGTAAATGATGTTTTTTGAACTCAGATCCCATTTTCTCAAGAATCAATGATATGAAGGATGACTAGGTTCTAAGTCCAGCCCACAAAAGCTTATATAACATTTAGTGTTGGTGAAATGCTGAATCTTGGCCAAGGAAAATAGCAGAAAATAGTTGTATCAAAACCAATAACTAAATGAAGCAGAAAGAAAACTGAACAATTTTTCAAGAGGTAATTAAGTTAAAATGGGGCCCTTAGGGTGGGCCCTAAGTCAGTATGACTGATGTCAGTAAAAAAGAGAGGTTATTAGGACAGAGGTAAGACGATGTGAAGACATAGGTAGAAGATGGCTGTTTACAAGCCAAGTGAACAAGACTCAGAAGAAATCAACAATACTGACACTTTCACTTTGCATTCCAGGTCTCCAGAGACAATACATTTCTGTTGTTTAAGCCTCCTAGCCTATGGCACACTGTGACGGCAGCCCCAGCCGAGGAACACATTGTCTGAAGCTGCTGCTTTTTATCAGATTCTTAAGTGAAAACATTTGACCAAAAAAATCTTACACAGTACATTAAGCTACCTCTCACACTTCGAAAATCAGTGGTAAACTGAAACTACAGTAATAATTATACACACTTGGGCTCTATATTTATTGGAGGAGAAGAGTAAACATATTTGCTATATAATTTGTATAGAAGGTTTGGAGAAATAGCAGCATTCTTTCCTCATGTCATCACTTAGAAACAAAACACTAAAATTATGTGAATAAGTGAATTTAGTTTTATAGTGCAAAATGCAAGAATTTCCAGCATCATGATATGAAAGTATTTTGTTTATTTTTTGATGCCACCACACATAGTTAAATTGCTTTTGGCATTTCAATATACATTCAGTTTCCCCAAAAAACCACTGTAATGTCATGTTTCAATGTATTTGTCAATAAATCACATTTTGTTTTGTATATTATAAACAGCATGCAATAAATCAACATTTTCCCATATTCTGAATAACGGTAAAGATTGCATTAAAATGTATTATACTTTAGATCCAGTTAAGATGCAGAGTAGGTAAATACTTTGTTCACCTCCTCTCACGACCACATCAAAATGACAACTAAACTGCAGAACAACCATCATTAAGAATCATCTGAACCAAAGCCCTACAACTAATGACATGTATAGTAGCCACCTAGAGACTGGAAGGTGGGGCAAAGACGTGGAGTGGGCTGAACCCACACTTGTGTATGATCCATGTATTATATTTAAAAAACCAGGAAGGAATCTCAATTGTGGAGGTCCCCTCCCCAGAGGAGTGAAGGGTCCTGGCCCCACACCAAGCTCCCCAGTCCAGGGTTCCAATGCCAGGGCGAGAAGTCCTCATAACTTCTGGTGTGAAAACCAGTGGAGATTGTGGCTGAGGGAGACGAGGGCAGCTGGAGTCCCAAGTGCTCCTCTTAGAGGGCCACATACAAACTTACTCGCTGATGGACTCACTTGGTCTGAGCTTCAGCAATGGTATAGCCACTTGATAAGCACCAGGGTCATAAAAGGAGGAACTGGGTCTCTTGGCTTCAAAACTAGGGCTGGAAGGGTAGCTTTCTCCCTGGGGGAGAACCTGGTGAAAGTCATTCTTTCTTTGTTGAGCCCTGCCCCCTCCCGGTACAGATGCAGGTGGATATCTTATTTGAGTCTCCATCAACCAGGCTAACACTGTTTGCTCACCCTGATTCCCTGGGATCCTGCTACTCCCAAGTTTTGGGCCAAACTAAGCCACTTGCAGTGGCTTTTCCCTATGAAAAGCCTGCCTTGTCTTGTGCTGTGGATTTTTCTAAAATCTCTCAAAGGTTCACAAAACCCAAACAAGGAGCATCTGTCTTTGTTGTGTCCCATACCTCTGGCTGAGCAGCCCTAAGCCCAGCACTAGTGACAGCCAGCCTTGGTTCCTGGCTTGGCCTTTTGAGGCATCTCCAAGCCCAAAGTGGGTGGTGGCTATCTGCAGACTGCTTTGTGGCTCATGCCAGGTGGCTCTGGGCAGAGCACAGGCTGCGGCAGAACTTGGGCTAAATTTAGCCTATGGTGGGGCCCCTCCCAATAGTCCCCAGAACTGGCATATCAGGTGGCCAGCTTCGAATCCAGCCAGAGCAACACCCAGCTGCCTCCAGGGATGACACAT
>PVKE010047554.1:0-11879 GCA_004027555.1 Craseonycteris thonglongyai | reverse complement strand
TAAAAATGGGGGGTTACTATAAGAAAAATGAGGACATTTAGTTTTTCAGAAAGTGCCTGGAGATCTAACTTTGAGATATAGTGGAACAAAGAGCCCAGAAAACTGACTGGCCACAGTATAAGAGGAGTCATTTCTATCTAGCCATCTATTATAAGATACATTTCTTTGATTATGAGAGCATCCCTTTAGAACCAAAGGTATGCTATAAGGGAGAAGGAGTTTATATTCTTGTCCTAGGTCTCATTTTGTCCCATGGCTTTGATTTCTATTTACTTGTATATGCAATGTTTCTCAAATTTTGACCTTTCTAATGAACTCTACCGAACTTGAAACTCGTAAATCCAAATGCCTATACATCTTTTCATTTGCATATTTAACAGTGCTCTCATACTCATATATCATATATCCAAGTTGAATTATTAACACTTTCCAAGACCCTCATCCCAACTTACCTCAGATGAAGGCAAGATAACATCTTCTAAATTTCTAGGTCAACATTACTGAACCCATCATTAATGTTTTTGTTCTTTCATTCTCCATATCAATTTCATCACCATGTCCTGTTGGTTTTACCTTCAAGTCATATACAGAACCTGAGCACTGCACATCATCTCCAGAGTTAATACCCCAGGTCTTTATTATTATAATACACAGTATTTTTCTGTGTTTGTTCTCCCAGAGTGAACTTTCAACCCATAAACCAGAGAGATCCTTTTTAAACATAAGCTTCATCTTCTGATTTAACACCTGACCTAATATCTTCTGATAACTTGCTCTATTTTCAAAATAGGCAGAGAGGATTATGTCAATAGTATATAAGCTCTAATATTAATATAAAGAAAAGTTATAACTTGAGAGAATAGTTTTCCCAATAAATATTAGTAATGAGAAATTTTGTAAAACAACCCAACTAAAAACCCATTCAGCAAAAATTTCATAAAAACTATGAATGAAAAATATTGAAAGTATAATTTTTGAAATATAGTGTCAAGAATTATACGGGCATATTAGAAGACAGTTTAGCAGTTAGCTAATGTAATCTTACCATTCAAATTAGAAATTGCACTCGTGGTATTTACCTAACAGTTGAAAACTTATGTCCCCACAGAAACCTACATACTAGTGTTTGCAGCAGCTTTATTCATAAAAGCCCAAACTTGAAACTATCTAAGATTGTCCTTCAATAGGTCAATGGATAAACACACTGTGGTATGTCTATAAAATGGAATATAATTTAATGATGGAAAAGAAACAATAAAAAGACATGGAGGAATCTTGAATGAATATTAGTAATTGAAGCATGGACCAGTCTGAAAAGGCTACAGTTTCCAAATCTGTGGCATTTAGGAAAGGATTTTTTAAAGCTTTTTGAGCATCAGTTTCCTCCTCTGAAAAATGTAGATGATAATAATAAAGTATGATGCTGAGTGATCTGGAAGTTAATTTACAGAAAAGAATAGGATATAGCTACTGTCCTTGATGACATGCTACATATCTAGATACCATAAATTAGTATTTCTAATATTTTCCACAATACTTTGGGCATACCCAACACTAAATTTATATCTGTTTATAATGATAAACAGAAATGTGAAATGGGGAGTTTTTAAACATTATTATTGCATTTAATGAAAGCAATTATTCCAATTGACATTTCAAGAAAAAAAATAAAACTTTTTTTGGATACTTTTAGTATCTCTTTGCCTTAAAGTACACTCTAGAATATTATTTTTCATTTGTAAAGCAACAACAAAACCTACCATACCTACAACAGCAAACAAGAGACTGACATTGAAAGAACAATCTGTTCCTGTGTCATATTTGCTAGCTGTTTCTTGTCACTACAATAATGTCATAAATTTATTTAGTGCTTTAAGGTTTATAAAGTACTTTCACATGCTGTAATCATATATTTAACCTTCAAATAATTTTGTGGGTAATTTTTCCTGATATAGAGATATGGTGGCTTACATATATTTTCTCCTTAAAACCAATAATACATACCTAAGATTATTGACTATGTCCTAAAATTGACCCTGGCAAATATCAAACCTATAAGCTAAATCTCATTAACATCATGGTTGACACCTAACCAATGTTACTCAATTTGTTTAATATTGTTCTTCAAATAATGGTATAAAAACACCACTGAGCTAAATGAATATGTAACAATCAAAATTACAGAGGAATTCAATTAACACAATTAAAATGTTTTAAAGTAAATAAAAGAATTTTTCTATATATATGCTACGATCTTCAACAGAAAAATAGAGATATCCAGACAGAACTGAAAGGGCATGATCTCTCTTAAAAACCATACTAAAATGAAAGATTTGTTGCTCTGTGTCATTGGCTAAAATAATTTAAAAATAGTATGTATTCAGCTTTATAGCTTGGAACAATGATCTTCCACTATAGGTGTGTTTAAATGGTTTATTTTGTCCCACAAACAGTCTTTTTCAGTTGTTTTGTGTGCCCTAGTGTAGAATCTATTAGAAAATTCAGAATTACTTAAGTGCTGCATGTAGAGCTTTGGCTTTAGCATCTTTAGAGTCTTTGGAATGAGCTCAACATAGCTTACTTGAAGTTATAATGCAATCAAAATAATTTTGGCTGAAGTCAAGGTAACCAATACACTTTGGTCAAAACCATAGTAAAAAATAAATATTAATTAGTCTTAGGTATTTTGTTTATTGGTAATTTTGGAACAGCCTGGAGCAATTTTGTAACCCTTAATGTATATGGGTATGTATGTATGTGTGTGTGTGTGTGTGTGTGTGTATATATATATACATATATATATATATATATATGTATATATATATATATATAGTTGTTATTGGAATTTTCAAGTTTTTAACATTACCTATTTTCTTTCATTATAATTCATCAGCAATTATTTCAGCATTGTCATGTCATGTCATAAGAGAATCAGTTGAAATGATCAAATCATCTAAAAACTGCATAGATAAATATACTTTACATATTTCCAGTTTTATCATGTTTATATCTCTACAAGGGTTCTCTGGGAAAAAAAATCCAGCCATAAATGCCTCTATTTTTCATATTACATGGGTGGATACTTTCCAGACAGCCCTCACATATTAAGTTAAAATATACAATTGTTGGGGAAGTTGGATGGCTCAGCAGGTTAGGCGCTTGATTTGGAGCCCTGGGGACCTAGAATCGAATCCAGGCCCCAGCCTGTGCAGACCCATATGCTGAACTGGGGTGTGCTTCCCAAGCAGGAGGCCCCCAGTTTGGTTCTAGCCACCCAGTTCGGTCCCTAGCTGGAGGGGGCGTGCCTGCTATGCAGCAGGCCCCCAGCCCAGCTCCTGCTCTGCGCAGCCCCCACGCACCTGTGTGGAATGAGACCATATCAAAAACGAATGACATACAACTATGAACACTGCTCTGGGCCCTCCTTATTCTCCCTGTCTCTCTTCATCTCTGTCTCTCTCTGTTTCTGTCAAAAACAATAAAATAAATCTTTAAAAAAAGAAACAAAATTATTGTTTTTATAGGTCAAAATGATTGAATAGCAGTAGTTCTATATGGTTTAAACTAATATATATGTAAAATATATACACATATACACAATTTGGAAATATATACATTGAGATGTTGACAATGGTTACCTTTGGAAAGATTACATATAGTACTTTTTGGTTTTCTTTTATCTATCTGTATATTTTTTTCTGAAGAATGTGTGTAATAAATTGGACAAAGATATTGGGCAGCACTATACAACAACAAAATCAGTGATTCTAGAAAAAATGTGACCTGACGTATGTATTTTTAAATCCTCCACCTATATTGATGACTCCAATTTACTGCCTATTTCACTTTGATTTCTAGTATATATCTCAAAAAGTATATCCAAAGCTAAACTCTTATTTTCCCCAACCTCAGCCCTCCTCCCCACTGGATTATCTCCTTCTATAGTCTTCTCTTTCTCAGTAAAAGGCAATTACATCTTTAATTACCTCAGGCCTAAAATCTTTATGTGTATCTTTGACTCCTTCATTTCTCTCACTCTGCACATCCAATCCAATAAGAAATACCACCACATCCACTCCAACCACCATGGTTTATGACATGTCAACGTTGAATCTCATCAGGCTTATTGCAAATCATCTCCTAACTGGTCTTGTTTCAACTCACAGTAATCAGGGCAACCCTTTTAAAATATCAGCCACATTGTCACACCTTGATTCTCAAAAGATTTAGGGGCCTCTCATCTCATTTAAGATAAAATCTATAACTATAATTTACATTGTCTCTGGTGAGCTGTTCTCTGCTTATCTCTGACCTCATCTTTTACCCTGCTCCTACTTAGCCCTCTTCAGTTACACTAGCCTCCTTTCTTTATCTCAGGTTACTGCAATTGTTATATTGGGATACATTTTCCTCAGATATCAACATGGTTTCCTCAATCACTTCACTCACATCTCTGTTCAAATGTCACTACATCAGATGGCCTCCTTGACCAATGTAATTAAAATAGTTAGATATAGACAAGTGTAGCTATAATAAGGTGACCAGAATTTAACATTGGTAAAGCGGGACACCATTGACCGGGGGTGAGGGGGTTCTTGATTAAAAATTTGGTCTATCTCCCACCATTCCCTAGCTTGTCATGCATTCTTTCCAAAAATCGGGACTTTTTAAAAATGCGGCGGGACACGGGACAAATTGTTAAAATTCGGGACTGTCCCGCCAAAAGTGGGACGTCTGGTCACCTTAAGCTATAAACATAAGTATAATGATATGTCTTTATCCACACATTACCATCATTAGATTATGAAATCTATAAACACAGTCTCTGGGTTTGGTCTTTGTTGACTATTGTTACATTTATGCTTAAAATAGCTCCTGACACATAATAGCATTAGAAAATACATATGTTGACTCAATGAATTAGTACAATCATTAGTACATGGCAGGAATGGGGAGGTTTTTTTTTCTTCTTTTTTTTAAGATTTATTTTATTGTTTGAGAGAAGGTGAGAGAAAGAGAGAGAGAGAAAGAAGGCGGGGGGCAGGAAGGGCCAGAGCAGTCTCATTAGTTGTACATCATTAGCTGTGACACAGTTTCATTCCACACCAATAGACGTGGGGCCACATGGGACAGGAACTAAATGGGGAAGGGGGTCTCCCCCATGGGAGGTGAGAAACTTCACCACCTTGTCATCCTGGCTGTACTAGTTGTGCCACAGTTCAGCAAATGGGTTTGCACAGGCTGGGCCTGGGAATCAAATCCCAGATGTTGCAATTGTGAGGCAAGTGCTCAACCATTGAGCTATCCTGGCATCCTCAGGAACCAGAGGATTTTAAAGAAAAAGAACCATCACAATCCTCTACTAGTTTATTTTCCCGTTCAGTTCACTTGGGGTAATCAGACCAGCAATTAAGTGCCTGAACTCACTTTGGAAGCTGAAATGACAATTAGCATCCCTGTGAAAGAGTTGGTTTCTTATGGCTAGTAAACCTTTGTGTGTTTCTAGATTTAGAGTTATCCTGATGAGAGATGATTAGCAAATGAGTTGCAGCAGTGGCAAAGGAATTAAAATGATAGAGATGGATGGAGACAGTGGAATAAAATTCACACAATTTAGTAACAGGAGAAAAGGATGGAACTTTCTAGTCTGGGAAATGGAGACAATAGAGATAAAATTCTGCCAATTTAGCTTCATCAGGAAACTCCTACTTCTTTACTAATAATGTTGCCTTGGGATGAAAATTAGCAACTATAAGCACAAATTAGCATTATCTGGAAAAACAAAACTAACAATGTAAAACAACAATGGCAAATGAGCTGAATGAGATTCCTTTAACATAAAATAGAGACAAGCTATAAAAAACAACAAAAAAACAAACAAAAAACCCAAAACAAAAGTAACAACCTAAACTAACCCTTAAAGTTAAGGCAGAATCATGAGAATGAACACGATGGCATTTAAAATCCTAACTAATGTGCACTTTTTAAACTGGTGCCTTTGTTGAAATCATGTTGCCCCTTGTCAGCTGGCATTTCTTCCTTTTTGGATATACTAAGATAATCAGTCACTCTTGTGCCAACAGACCTAGATTCTGTGTAATGAAATGAAACAGTGATGGAGCCCTGCCTGTGGACTTTAACTAGTCTGCTTAACGTTCAAAGACAAGAATTTAAGATTTAATTTACTAATCAATAATTTAACCTAAATCCTCTTGTATCAGTAAATAATATATTAACATGCAACATAGTGAGGGAGTTCCATAGACCAATGGTTTTCAAACTTTATTGTGCATCAAAATCACATAGAGGAACTTGTTAAAACACAGATTCCTGAGCCCCAGCTCCAAAGATTCTGATTCCATAGGTCTGGGAAGGTGCTGGGTAATTTACATTTCTAAATGAGTTCCTTAGTAGCCATGCTGGTGATCTGGGTACCACACTTTGAGAAGTACTATCAAGAGAGCAATACTTCTCTGTTACCAGAGAAAGTGTTCTTTAAAATATTAAAATTTAAATCCAGATGTAGAGTAGTAGCTATGGGACTAGCTTATTCCTTCATCCTTGTCATAGCCAGGAGGGCAATTTCACACTCTCTTGAACCTCTAAGAGATGTAATCCTTGGATGAAGTGTTAATTAACCAAATCACTAGTGAGACAGAGAAAATATGGAAAGGAGAAACAAGGAAATATAGTTTCTAGGTCTGTGTCCTGCAAATGTAATGCTCGCTTTTATAAAACAAAGTATTTTTTGACACCCAAATAAACTTATCCTCTGCATCTATTGTCAGTCGCTAAAATGGTCAGGTCAAGTTTAGGAACTCAGGCTAAGAGGATATAAGAATTATCTGCAGGCAATTTCTCTAAATGTTTATGTAAATCAAGAACTGCTTTCCATTATACTTAAATATCATTTTAAATTTAACTCATTTTTTCTAATAGTAAGGTTTATTTTAAAAATACTTCTTAATAGAGAAGCAAATCTCAGAATGTATAACATCTCTCTGTAATGCACCAGTCCATTGTATAATATGAAAGATTTTGGCTACCTAAGATACTTGTTCTGTGCTAAATGCCTTAGAATGCAATAATATTTTCACATCAACCTATTAAAGTTTATTTCTCACTAAAATAGTTTCTGTAACATATGTGTGACCACCATTTCTGCAAATAAAACAAAATGAAACTGAAAAAGTTCTTTTCTTCAAAGAAACTTTTTGAAGAAAATTTCAACATCCTGCATCAATGCCAAGGACAGTGCCTAAAACACAGTAGACATTTTATACCTTTGTTCAGTGATAGACTAAATAATTCAAATGAGTTGATAATACATTAACCAATATTGATCTTATTGTAATGCATTATGGCTTCCCAGAAGGACTAAGTGAACTAAAACAAAGTTTATACATGGAAAATGAATGTATGAAATGCTCAAATAACTGGTGAGCTTAACAGTAGAGTGTGAATTTTAATGGTACACATGATTTTCATCTAATTCTAATAGAACATGAAATCAGAGTCTATTCTGAAAAATTAATTGATTGGCACCCTTGATAATATATTTTTCTGAGATATACTTGTATATTTATAATTAATAGGTTAGAATTTGCTTGAAAGCAATTTTATAATGATCAGTGGACATTTTTCTATATTTTTCTATATTGTCTTTGGACTTTACCTATCCCTTACAGCATTTTTGACTTAGCAAGTTAGGGGACGAAAAAGTTTTCCTTGACCCTCTTAGAGTCCCTGGCTGGGTCTGAAAATGAAACTGACAAAGACAGAGTAACAGTGGAAAAACATACAAATTGTATTGAAATTTTTCATGTACCGGTATGTGGGAGCCTTCACAAGAGAACGAAGACTTTAAGAATTGAGGGAAGCCGGGATGGCTCAGTGGGTTAAGTGCTCACTTTGCAGCATAGGGGACCAGGGATCGAATCCCGACCCCGGCCCATGTGGAACCATATGCTGAACTGGGAGCTCCCCCAGTTCAGTTCTCTCTCTGTCTCTGTCTCTGTATCTCTCTCTCTCTGTCAAAAAACAATAAAAATAAATAAATAAATATTAAAAAAAAAAAAAAAGAATTGACCAGAGCAGAAAATGTTTATACCATTTAGACAAAGAAACACTAAATTTGTGAAGAATTGACAAGACAAAGGCATTTGAGCTAAGGGTAGTAAGTGGTAAAGAAGTAACTAGGAAGATAAAAGTTAGTTTAACAAAGTTTGTCTATACAAATTTCTCACTCCCAAATTCCCTCTCTGTGGTGATGAGATGTCTTCCTTCTTCCTGGATGAAGGCACATATAGTACACAGGGGAGTTTTCTGACCTGTTTCAGGGAAAAAGGGCAAGAGAGATGAGGTTCTTCCATTTGCTCAAACCTCTTAGCTTAAGATAGTCAATATACCAAGGTGCCATATTGGGGGGCAGCATGTCCATCACAATATTTCATTGTCATTTTACATTTGTGGTGTTGGACAGGGATGTTACACATTGAAGCCAAACTTCATAAACCTTCTTAGAATTGTGATTAGGTGAAGAAGAGAAAGAGATGTTGAGAACTCCAAGTAGTTTGTGCTTCTCCTAAGTGACCATTAAAGCTGCTTTCAAATTCCCATTACTTTAAGACTCCATAGGCAGATTCCCAGTGTAATTCTGTGGCATTTAAAATGGCTTAAGTTGAAGACCATAAGGAAAATCTAACAAAATATAATCAATGTACAAAATTGAATTTTTGATGATAAAAGTATAAATTGGGCTAGATGAGTATAAATATTAAAATAGGTCTTGGAAATTGATGAGAAGTGAGGGTAAGATAAGTCCATATAATTAATCTGAAAATCTAAATAAGGAAGAATATGAAATGTTTGTGATATAGATAATAAGATTTAAAAGCATGTAATGACCAAGACATGTTCTGAATATACTGTATACTGTCAGGTTGTTTGAGAAACTAATTAAAATTAACTCTTCATAATTAAAACAGACTTGTATAGTCACAGTGAAATTTTCATGTTATATCTAATCTGGATAATTAATATGGTATTGGTCTTGATATGGAAGCTCAATTAGATTGTATATGTAATGTTAAGGAATATAATTAAATTTGTCAAAAGGTTGTTTAATTTTCAATGAGTTTGGCTTTGAATTTTATTTTTTTCCCTTTCATTTGAGAATGACATAAAGTGTACTCTTCAGACTTCTACCCCTTCCTGAATAGAAAAGCATGATTAGGAACGATCCTTTAAGTTCACTGCCTTGTATTTCGAAAGAGTTCCAAGGAATCTGAATACAGTTAGGCATACAATTTACTACTCCATAGACCTTTTCTATAAAAATAGTTGTGTAAATAACAATGAAAACAGAAAAACCTTTATCAACTGATCAAACCAGAATTTATTTCTTGTTAAACTATGTTTTCAGGAGGATAGAAAGTACCAAGGGACCAATGAAAACAAAATTCACTGTATACCAATGTAGTGCCAATGAATCAAAATGACAAATACATAGAAACCTCCCTAATTATTTGTTCCTGAATTGAATCAATGGTCTGACTTAAAGGGACACTGTCCAGTAAGTGTCATGCCTGCTAAATTCATATTAAAATGGGATTTGCAAAGTTCTCAGTAACGGAAATTTTACACTGTTACCTTTTCACTCTATTGAACCACTCCTATTTAAAGGTAATTTCTTTCTTTCTTTCTTTCTTCTGATACTGAACAACCTTACTTGTGCTGCTTGCCTTATCACATTGGTTTACTTATTGATTTTGTTGCTTTTGACAGAGACAGAGAGAAAGAGACAGAGAGAGACAGAGAGAAGGGGGAGAGCCCACAGTTGTACGTCATCAATTTCTGGCATGGTTTCATTCCACACAGGTGTATGGGGGCCGCAAAGGGCAGGAACTGGGCTGGCGGCCTCCTGCATAGGAGGCACACCCCAGGTCAGCATATGGGTCCGCATGGTCCAAGGCCAGGACTCAATCCTCAGTCCCTAGGGCTGCAAAGTGGGCACTTAACCTGTTGAGCCATCCCGGCTTCCCCTATTTATTGATTTTTAAATGTGATTTCCTCTACCTCTAAATTGTCAACTTTTTAAGGCTGTGACTGTGCCTCAGTACCTGGTATATCATGAGTGGTAATAAGTGCTTATTGAACGATTTGAACATGTTTTTTCTTTTTCTAAGATTTTATTTTATTGTTTGAGAGAAGGTGAGAGAGAGAGAGAGAGAGAGAGAGAGAGAGAGAGAGAGAGAGAGAGAGAGAACAGGGGTGAGGGTCTAGAGCATTCTTGATAGTTGTACATCATTAGTTGTGACATGTTTTCATTCCACACAGGTGGATGTGGGGCTGCACAGAGTGGGAACCAAACTGGGGGCCTCTTGTATGGGAGGCGAGAACCTTCACAACTATACTGATGGTTACCAGTTGTGCCATAGTTCACCATATGGGTTTGCACAGGCAGGGAACTGAGCCCAGACCTTGCAATTTTGAGGTAAGCGCTCAACTGCTGAGTGATCCCAGCATCCCTGAACATAATTTTTCTAATAAGCCAACTGGCCTTTATTGAGTGTAAACTATGCACAAAGCATGTTGCTAGGCATTAAGTTATAAACAAAAAGAGATATATTCTTCTCCTTGTAGATAATACTATCTAGTTTGAGAAGCAGACATGTAGAGTCATCTTTTGTACAACATAGTAAAAGAAGGACAAGTTAGGGGAAGCTGGGATGGCTCAGCAAGTTATGCGCTCACTTTGCAGCCCCAAGGTCCGAGGATCAAATCTCAGCTCCGGCCAGTGCAGGCCCATATGCTGAACTGGGATGTGCTTCCCATTCGGGAGGCCCCAAGCCCAGCTCCTGACCTGCGTGGCCCCCGTCCACCTGTGTGGAATGAACTGATGACATACAACTATGGAGACTGCTCTGGTCCTCCCCCTTCTTTCCCTCTGTCTCTGTCAAAAACAATAAAATAAATCGTAAAAAAAAAAAAAAAAAAAAAAAAAAAAAAAAAAAAAAAAAAAAAAAAAAAAAAAGAAGGAAAATTTATGTATAGTGTTACTAAGGAACCTGGACTGGGAACACTTGTAGTTTTGTTTTAGAAATGTCCTTCTGGCAGGAGGTACGTGGTGGATTCAGGGAAGAGGAAGAAGGATGCTTGAACGCTACTCATAATTTTCCCCAGAATTTTCCATCTTTCCTTAAGGAAAGTCATGTTCAATTCAGTATTTTTTTGAGAGTCCTCTGTGTAAATTATACCTCCAATTGCCAGAACAATATCTCACACCATTGCCCAAATTAATACCATGGTTATTGTTTTACAATTGCTTCCTATTTCCATTTCCTACACTGCCTTTCCTAATTTTCTTTTTGAGGCAATAGATTCAGAGCACCTGTGCTGTGTTCACAAAGAAAGGTACTTGATTCTTTAGTCTGTTGCCTACAACCTGTGAGCCCCTGGACAAGATATAAAATCCCTCCTTGAAGATTAAATGTATTGATTCATGTCAAAGGTTTATTACCGTATACTGCCTGGCATATTGCATGATCAAAAAATGTTAGTTAGGGATGCTGGGATAGCTCAGCATTTGAGCACTTGCCTTGCAATTACAAGGTCCAGGGTTCAACTCCTGCCCTGGCCCATGCAAACCCCATATGCTGAACGGCGGCACAACTGGTAACCACTGAGATGGCTCGGTGGCAAAGGTTCTTGCCTCCCATGCAGGAGGCTCCTGGATCACTTCCCGGCCCCACATCCACCTGCATGCACTGAAATCATTGTAGGCTGACCAGACATTGTGTTTTAAATGGGAAAGGAAACAACAGTACTGTCTCATTTTAGATGGTAAGTATGGTCAGCCTAGTCTCACGGGGTTAACT
>PVKE010047553.1:0-11882 GCA_004027555.1 Craseonycteris thonglongyai | reverse complement strand
TTTTGTCTTCAGTGCATATTTATTTCTATTTTACTCTTGACAGATAGAGAGAGAGACAGAGACAGCTAGAGAACCGAACTGTGGGAACTCCCCAGTTCAGCATGTGGGTCCTGCCTGGGCCGGAGCCGGGATTCGATCCCCGGTCCTCGTGGCCTCAAAGCGAGCGCTCAACCCGCTGAGCCGTCCCGGCTTTCCCCTGAATATTTAATTCTTTATATTCTACCAGAATATGTCTTCCATTTGGAATTTTCCTAAAGATAATAATAAATTATGACACTGATTTTTATTAGTTCTTATACAAATAAATAGTAAGATAATAATTTATTTTATTTTGACAGTAACAATATAAAATTACATATTGCTGGATATAATTTTTAAAGTTTTCTATTATGTAGCAAGAAACTTGGAAATTCATGGAAAGGTGATGAATATATCCTTTATTTATCTAGTAGCTGCTGGCATTTCTCATTGTGAGTGAAAAATTGCTTTTTCTTTTCTTGTCAAATAACAATGAAAGTAGTATTAGTCACAGTTTTCATGGAAATCTGCCAATAAAAGGAAGTGAAGTAACAATTCTCTCCAAGCCTAATAAAAATGTCCTATGGCCTTTTGTGAGGATATAAAGTATGACTCAAGATACCAGCCAAAACAAAGTAAAATTGGAGGAAGAAAAAGACAGTAAAGTCTCACTTTTTCTGTACCACTTACAAGTGTCCTAAACTATGTTGAAGAAAAAGATAAATGAGCTCTCCTGAGCTATGGAAAGAAAAAAACCAAACATCAACAACAACAAAAAAACTTCCTTCCTCATCAGGAATGTACAAAAGAGGAGTCTTGCTGGGAAGGTTAGCATCTGTCAATATCAGGACTGCCACAAAAGCAAAGCCGCTCTTTGAATTGTTTGCTTAATGAGATCTCCCAGTGAATAGAGTGTATCTGAAGCTTGGGGTCTCACAAGGAACCAAAATTGTGTGTGGATTATTTTATATAGAAGGTTAGTTTCAGGAAAGCAAGTGGCAAATAGTAAGCTTGTCTTTTTATTATAATTTGAGTGTTTGCCCTGAAAACTGTTAAAATCATTTTTCTATACGTTGTTCATAAGCATGGTAATTAATATACGTGATCCCAGCCATCTGATTTTCTCTGTGACATTCTTACTTGTACTGGCCTCCATTCATTGTTTGTGTTCTATCTCTGAGCCACTGTTACAGAATTTTAATAAGTTCCATGTTAAACACCTATTCGAATTCATTCTTCGGTCATTCTATAGGAAGCCAGCCCATATGTACTCTGAGTTTACTAATATCTACTACTACAAATGAAGATAATATATTCTAATTTTTTTAAATATGATTTTATTTTAGTTTTTATGGATAACTCTTCTTTCTTTTTTATAATTGTTAAATTTTGGAGGGTGACATTGATTGGTAAAAATTACATAGGTTCCAGGTGCACAATTCTACATTACATCGTCTATGTATTACATTATGTGCTCACCATCCAGAGTCAGTTCTCTTTCCATCACCATATATTTGATGCTCCCTCCCTACTCTCCCACTCCCTTTCCCCCTCACCCTCAGGTAACCACTTAAACTATTGACTGTCTATGAGTTTTTTAAGTGGGCCACAGTGATCGTTCATGTTTCTTGAAATTACCATTAAAATTGAAATAACAAAGAAACAAAACTCATGTAGTCTCATTTTTAAGGGTAGTTCCAAAAAACAAAATCACTTTGACCCACTGAAAATTCTATATTCAGTTTCAAATGCTCAGCTTCGGACATTAATTATATCTGCTATAATTTATTATGCATTTGTATGGTATTTGATGCCTCATTGAAACTTGTCAATAACCTGCAAGAGACATATTACTTTCCCTTGTACTATGAGAGAACTAGGAATCACAGAATTTGAGCATTTGCCCAAGGACATGCAGCTATAATTCTAACAGGAATCTCTCATTCCGTATAACTTAGGCTCTTTCATTATATATTCTACATTGTTGTTGTTCATTATATATACTACATACATGAAATAACTTTAGCTTGCTTTTTCTTTAAGGAGTTTTTAAAGAGTCGTTTTCGATTCATAGCATAAGAGGAAGGAACAGAGACTTCCTATATATCCCCCACCTCCACACATGCAAAACCCTCCTCCCCCACATTATCAACATCCCTACCAGTGTGGGACATTTGTTACAGTTGATTAACCTACACTGACACATTATCACCCAAAGTCCATAGTTTACATTCGGTTTCACTCTTTGTTGTTGCAAAGTCTATGGGCTTGGACAAGTGTATAAAGATATATATCTGTCATTATAGTATCATACAGAGTATTTTCATTGGCATAAAAATCCACTTTGGCTTTTTAAAATAACCTTGTACAAAAGAATGAACATGTTTGTAAGACTATGGCTAAATTCGGAGCACTGCTGATCCTGATCTGGTTTTCTTGGTTAAACCTTAAAAATCTTGGTTCAGGGAAGCTGGGATGGCTCAGCAGGTTAAGTGCTCTCTTTGCAGCCCTGGGGACCAAGGATTGAATCCCAGCCCTGGCCTGTGAAGACCCATATGCTGAACTGGGGTAAGCCTCCCATGCAGGAGGCCCCCAGTTCAGTTTTTGCCCCCCAGTTTGGCCCCTGGCTCAAGGAGGTGTGCCTCCCATGCGGGAGGCCCCCAGCCCAGTTCCTGCCCTGCACGGCCCCCGCCCACCTGTGTAGAATGAAACCATGTTGAAAACTGATGATGTACAACTATGGAGGCTGTTCTGGGCCCTCCCCCTTCTCTCCATCTCTCTCACTCTCTGTCTCTGTCTTTCTCTGTCTGTGTCTCTCTCTGTCTCTGTCAAAAACAATAAAATGAATCTTAAAAAAAAAAAAAAAAATCTTGGGTCACCCTACCAGAGGTTCCTCCAGTACCTTGTTATAAAAGTTTTTAACTGATCACCTGTGTTTGTTAATTTGCTTTTAGTCTCAAACATTCAGTAACCTCTAAATATCACATTTGGAACACAAAATGGTCTATATTTTATGACTTAAATTTTACACCTAGAGTTTCCTTAGCATTTAGTTTAATTTAAACTTTTTATTTAAACTAAGGAAATCACTATATTAACTCTCCTAAATCAGTATTTAGGTGTTACTTGAAAAATATTAAAAAGTGTGATTTTACTCAAATATACTGGTATATATTGAAGAAACTGAATATGTGCAGGCAGGTATAATTGTCACTGTGAAAACTATACAGTAAATAATTTTGCAGGGAAGTCTACAGTTGTATATATAGAAGAATTGAGTGATGTATTTCTTATGTGTTCTCCCATTTCACAACTGGAAATATTATTTTTACCAAAGGCTTAGTGATGATTAAAGCGGTTGTTCTGGCATGAAGCCTTCTTGTATTTCTGAGAACTGACTGTGCACCCTTCTTCTCAACTTTATGTTTCCTATCAAGTTGATACCTTGAAATTGGAGTACTTACACCATGGAAATGGACAAAGGCAACGAATCATGCTGCCACCGCCTGGCCCCTATTTCGAGCCAGTTGGTAAACATTTATCAGCACAACACTGATGAAGTGAGATAACGCAGGATGGTGGATATGAAGTGTGACTTCTCCTCTCCAGGTGCTGATGGCTCTCAGCTGCTGCCCTCTGTGAACTGTCCTTAGCTGAAGGGCATTGTCTTGCCCAATACTGTGCCCTTTCTTCTGTGGGGTACAAAGACCTGGGCCTTCCCAATGCCATACCAGCTCCAGAGTTTCTTGTGGGATCATCACGGGGTCTCCAAACTTTTCAGTCCGCTGGCCGCATTAACTATCAAACAGCAGTTTGGGGGGCGACTACACACTCGAGGTCCAAATAAAAAAGAATCAAAACATAGAGGTTGTTTTTAATTATTTATTGAATATTATTTTATTCAGATAAAAAGGTCTCCACAGGCTAGATAAGAGGGCCTTGCGGGCCGCATCCAGCCCGGGGCCATAGTTTGGAGACCCCTGAGTATCTGCTTCAACTGCATTACAGTTTAACTTGTCCCTTTGCTCAGTCCTATTTCTCTCTCGCAGTGACAGGTGTTGCTCCCCAACCCTGCACACTGCACAAAAATGTCAGTGTCTGTTTCCCAGGGAAGCTGACCTAAGACGTACATGCAACATTACCTGGTACATAGTAAGCACCCAATAAATATTAGTTCTTAATAATATATTTGTAACCATTCTTTCATTGTACCCTAGTTTCTAATCTAGTTATTAGAAATAAAGGCAAATGGTTTTAAGTACCTTTTCCTCTTTTTAATTAAAAATATGATTCTGCTATGGGCAAAAACTATCAATAGTGATTGTCTATAATCTTAGTTAATTTTTGACTAAATTAATTTGACTGCTTCAAAGTGCTGGACCCTGAATGAAGTATACATTTGGGCCAAATAAACACCAGTAAACTGAATGGATTCCTTGGGGGTTTTATACAGTAAGAAAACCCTAGAAGAGTTATAAAGAATGGTAAATTTTGACTAAGGTAATAAAAGAATGTTAAGAGTTCATCAAATGTAATTTCTAAGACACTGTACTCAGTAGTCTTTAATGGTAAAATGAATGCAAATTTGCTAACACAGTTCCAAGAAGGTTGACTATGAGAACATTTCCTCAGTAATCTGGTTAATTGATAAAAATCTTCTTTGGTCAACTAAAAAACCAAAACCAAAACAACCTAATTGTGATGGCCACATTAATCCCCTCCTGAGAGTACACAGGACCTAAGCATACACACTTAAAGAGAGGATTGGAAACTGCTAAAAAAGATTACCCAGCCATTCACAGCCATCCAGTAAACTAATATTCTGTGTATATTCTTGATTATGCATGAATATCCTGATGACTACTAAGGGATTACTTATTTTACTGGCAATCATAATATTTCTTAGAACACTGCACAGAACTTAAGAAAATGAAATCATAGTAATTCACCTACTGAAGAAAAAAAAAAAAGTTATATACTAAAATAAAGTATCTCTGAAACATTAGAAAGGCCATTTTACAATTTTCCATGTAGTGGAAAATCACATCAAGAGAATGTTATTTGGTATCTGATTTCTAGTATGGGATTCAGGCTGTTAACAATATAAAAATATTCATATGCTATTACAAGAGAATACTACCTTGATTTTTTCCTATTTGTTTGCTGATTTATTAGTTTATTCATACAACTCTATAGACAACACTTACAAGGCACTGAGGATGAGAGAAATGAGAAAGGTTATCCCTCTGGTAGAGCTCAGAATTTTATGGAAGAGTCACACATGAAAAGACATGAATTCATTTCCAAGTAGAGGGAATCTAGTAGAAATCTCCCCAGCACGTTTCACTAGCTTTTATAAATAACGTCACACTACCTGTCCACATCCTTTGTCTCCATTATGCTTGTCATGTGGTTCTGCTGGAGGCTACCAGTTAGAGAAACTAAATCCATGGACCCAATCTCAAGATGATTCTGTCAGAGGCCTATCTGGAGAGTGTTCCAACCAACACTTTTCAAACCTGGAACGATGTGAATGGGCGGCTGCAGGCAGTTATTTTCCTTCCATGTGAAGGCAAAGAGAGACGAAATGGGTCCCATGCTTTCTTCTCTAAGACACCAAGAGTTAGTTTCTATTATATCATTGATTCTGGAAGCAATCTGTGTATCCTTTCAAAACAAGCGTGAGCGGAGATTCTCCAGCTCTCAATGGAAAGTGCTCACCGTGCAGGTACCAGAAGGGGCTCCCAGTTTTGTGGGGCCTGAAACTTACACTATCTGGGAGTCCTCTAGAAAAAGTATATAAAATTTTAAAGGTACAACCAGATAAAAACGTGATTATTTTGAAAGAGAAAGGAAACTACAAGTCACTGGACCCGTAGAGGGTTACTTCTTTGCTAATTTACCAGAAATTTGCTTACACAGGATTGCTTCCTAGTTGCAAACTGGTCTCCCTTCACAGAACTCCATACAACAACCAGCAACTCCTAGAACCCAAAGAAGCAAGTGCAGGTGAGGAGACCCCCAGCTTCCAGGAAAACCACCTCCAGTGGCACACATGTCTGAAGTACAGTGAGACACCACAGAGAGAAAAGGTGACCCTGGGTGCTGGGGAAGCTTTCTCACAAGGTTGAGCACTCATGGGATGATGAATCGGCTTCTAAAGTAAAGGAAGTGGGAAGATTGTAAGAGTTCTTTGCCCTAGAGAAAGCTTATTTTAAATGTGAAGAAAAGATGATTTCTGGGTGGCCAGTTATCTCTAACTATCCTCTCCCTATAATCCTAGAACAAGCCTGTTAAAATATGGTTTCCTCCCCCCTCTCTGTTCTTCTGCCTTCTTTTCACTTTCTTGGACTTTGAAGGGGACTACTTCAAAGCCCTACTTTCAGAATTTTTATGTGTGGCATATGCTTTCTATTTTCGAGATATTTCACCAAATCCCAAGACTTTGTCCTGGTCTTTAAAATAAACAGCACTCAAAAAAGGAGAGGCAAAAAAGGGGCAAAACAATAACAAATGACAAGGCTTTTCTCTTCTACACCAAGACCCTAAGACATTAAGAAGCTTAACAAGAATAACAACCACTACCCTTTTTCATATGGAAACTATGTCACCAAAAGTTCACCAAGGTGGTGCTGAATGGAGTGGGTGGAAAACCAGAGGACATTGTTTATGCAGACAAAAATGATACTCCATATTAAAAAAATAATAATAATTAAAATAAATTTAACTTTTCACAGAATTTATACAAGAATTCTAATAGGAAAATGAATGTGGCTTCTAATTGTGCTATCCATGTATTCCTCTTTCCTGTTTAAGATTAAAAACCCTGGATATGATGAGTTTGTGAATCCTGCCAACCGCAGGCTGGTACTTGCTTTAGTCAATAATAGAGTTAAAACTAAAGAGAAAATGTTGGCCCCTGGTTCCTAGAATTGTGAAGGATACTTTGTGGTGTATTCTGAAGGAATGGGGTTTGGGGAGGCAGTCTGTAAGCTCCAGGACTGAACTTTGTTTTGAAATTTCTATAGCAGGAGGATTTAGACTTCTGTAGGATTCCTGCATCATCCCATCATTAGACTGTAAGTACCCTACTAGGTGTCCTGGCCAAACTCTGATCCCAACTCAAGCATCAGGAAGCCAGCTGTGAGTCAGTTGGGAAGCAGAAGTTGGGGTTGGAAGACCCTCCTCATCTATTCCATCCTACACCGGCCATCTGTTGAGGCATTTCTTTCTCCCTCCCCTGTAGACACCCTTCTGAAGATGCTTCTATCTACTCAGGACATATGGGCACAACTGGGCCTGGCCTTCCGGTCAATGTCCACCTAAGATTCTGTATCTTTCCTGATTCCCTTATTCATAACATTTCTGTTTTTAATTCTCTCTTTGGCCAGGTAAGATTTTCCAAAATAATTTTAATCACTAAAGGAAGCTCTCTCTGCTATTATATCTTTGAAACCGTATGCATGTTCACTTATTTTAGACTGTCTTCTGTTATGGTACCCAGGTGAGGCCTATGATAAGAGCGAATTCCTAAGGGTAAAGGTCCGCATCTTCTCCCAACAGGAAGGAGAGGAAAAATGAGTTCCCAATGTCATTTGTGGGACGATGCAGTTCCCAAGATAGGATGCTGAAATGGGGAAGAGAGACAAAGCAAGGCATTGTAGTCCTTGGAGGAGACTAGGCTGCCTGACAGGATCTACCTAGCAAATAGGTCAGTGCAAAGGGATCTCCATATTACTGACTGAAGAAGCCATATTTTGAGTGCCGATGTGTCTAGTCAGTGCATTTTCAGGGACCAGGCAAGGCTATACTTTCCATTCATCCTTTAATGTGGCTTTTCTCCATTTCTTACTAAACATGAAGAACCTGGACTTGATGTTTAGGGAACAGAAATGTTTCTTGCAAGCTGCAATGAAATATGGTATATAGGTTTCCTTCCCAGAGTATATTCATCTTTTATGTGGCAATCTATTAATTGTATCTCAGTATACATGGATTAATTCAGTGAGTATGTGTGGAACATCTATGTGTCTAGCTCATGTGAGGGCACCTTAAGAGATTGCGAAGGACAGAGAAGGTCCTGGGACTGCTATGTGGGAAACAGGATTAACTCCCATGGGACTTTGAAGTGTAATACCCTGTATTAAAAGGCTAATCAAAACAAAAACAATCCGAGTGGCACTATTATCATGTCTCTCAGATAAAACACAGGTCTCTCCAAGTTTCATCTTCAGCTCTTCTTTGATCACCCCACACACTTTTTTTTTAAGATTGATTTTGTTTTTGAGAGACAGAGATACAGAGAGACAGAGAGAAGGAAAAGGGCCCAGGGCAGTCTCCATAGTTGTACATCATCAGTTGTCAACATGATTTTGTTCCACACAGGTAAGTGGGGGCCACACAAAGTGGGAACGGGACTGGGGGTCTCCCTCATGGGAAACACACCCTAGTTCAGCATATGGGACTGCACAGGCCAAGGCCAGGACTCGAACTTCAGTCCTTGGGGCTGCAAAGTGAGCACTTAACCCACTGAGTTATCCTGGTTTTCCCACACACTCTTTTTTAATGATGCCATAGTTTGTAGTTTAGGCCTCTCTTGGTTTTCTTCTTGTGGTAATATAGTCAGTTCTTTCCTTTTGCTTTTCCTAGTTCTGAGATTGAACAAGAACAATTACAGACATTTACCAGGTATTTGTTTTTTTTTTTCCACAAGGGCACACATCTTGACAGTAATTGGCGGTAGCCATGGCATCAAATGGTAACTTTGTAAAAATACACCTGTTATTTTGACCTCTTAGCTCATTCTCTAACCAAGTTGGCAAAATTCCCAACCCACACAGAGGCATTTTTAAAAGCACTGCTCATATTATTGTCTTCCCCTAACCTGTCAGGTAAAGTGAAGGAGAAGCTATTCATTCAATATTGCCTTTCAACTACTTTAAAAATTTGAATTCATGGGGAAGCCGGGATGGCTCAGTGGGTTCGGCGCTCACTTTGCAGCGCCGGGGACCGGGGATCGAATCCCGGCCCCGGCCCATGCGGACCCATGTGCTGAACTGGGAGCTCCCCCAGTTCAGTTCTCTCTCTCTCTCTGTATCTCTCTCTCTCTCTCCTCTGTCAAAATAAATAAATAAATAAATATATAGAAAAAAAAATTTGAATTCATTTACAAATATACTAAATAAAAGTTATGATATAACAGAAATTTTCCATTTTTAAACCATAAGTATTAGGTCATATTATATGGTCTGAGAGTTATTAAAAACCAAAGACAAACAAAAAGTAAACAAAACAATGGTGGTATTAAATCGATTGAAGAGACTCGATGACCAGGTTAGTTAAGGATAACTGGCTATATATCACTGTAATTAATAGATGCTTATATGTTACAACTTCAGTCTGTGCAATGGTTCGGTACTCCTTGCAGGGCCATGAGAGAAATAGGGGAAGAATCATTTAAAGCATGACGGAGTGTAGTGAGTGAGCCACACACAGGGGTTACTGGTTGCTGTGGTGAGTGAAACCAGGACTTCCCAGGGAGGCTCTCTAATCAGCATCTCATCACTTAACAGTTCAGTTAACAAATTTGGACAAAAAAAGCAACTGAAAACTTCATCTCTAATTACCAAACCCCCTTGAAGCTTGAGTTCCCAGAGGCTTTTCTAAGAGAATGGGTGTCACTAATCAATAATGACACCCAATGAGACACTCCCAAGGAGCTCTCTTTCTTAGACATGTTTGTTAACTCAGCAGGAAGAGTCTGCAGTGAAATGCTTCTTACTTCAGGGTTAATTATTGTTTTTTTCTCCCCAAAGCCAATGGGAGCTTGAAGAAAGTATGAAAGCCTGTTGCTGAATTCTAGGAGGACAAAATAATCAACTCTGCTGGATTTCCAGCAACTTTTTGGTTTGGGGGTTGCTTTTGTCTTGATGAGGGACAAATTCCTAGAGCTTGTCGAAGGAGAGTTATTGTTTTTTAGTGTAAAAGTGTTTTCTATAGAATAATATTATTTTAGAACTATAGGCCTTTACAAATCTTTGTTTTAGGACACGGACAACATGGCAGCTTGTTATAATTTACATAAAAATAACAGCAATAAAGAGATACCTTAAAAAAAACACACATCTGGGTCAATAACTGGGTTACATTTCATTTTTGAGAGAGAATCCTTTGTCAAGTGGCTTATTTTTCATTTAAAGTAATGGGCTAGGTAGTCGCGTGCATACCAATCAACTAACTGTTAAAACCTTACTTCTGGAGTGTTCTGAATTTGTTTTTTCTGTTGCTGTTTGTTTGCATTTTGACGCCTACGGTAATACTTGATGTTTTGGGAATGTCACAAAAATCATGAGTATAATAATAAGTTAAAATTATGTTTAGCATTTTTTCAATGGAAAATTAATTTGAGATAACAGCCTCTATGGGGTGGGTCCTGTAACATTTCAAATGCAGAATACTATGTGGCTCTTTCAGTAACATCCATCCTCAAGCTAACTATTAAGTACTCACTGCCCACCCTGTAACATCCTGCCCATTTTATTGTTGTTTTTGGTTAGTAATATGCCTGAGTCCCCACTAGACTTCGAACTCTTAAAGGCAGAGTTCATACCTATTCAGTCTTTCTTACCTAGAAAATAAACATAGTTGCTTTCCCTATATTGCATCAGTCTTCATATGGTAATCTAAATAATGGTCTCCACAAAGATGTCTCCGTCCTAAACCTCAGGACCTATGAATATGTTATATTACATGTTTAAATGGATTTTGCAAATGTGATTAAATGAAGATCTTTGGATTATCCACATCCTTACCAGTTCTTCAGAAAAATTTATCTTTTTTTATTTATTATTATTATTATTATTATTTATCTTCAAGTATTATGCTAGACACTGAGAATATACTCAAGAAATGCAAAGACTAGATTATCTGAAAAATCAGCAGTTGAGGAATCTAGGGGCTTGAATTACTATCTCTCTCTCTCTCTCTCACTATATATATATATATACAACCTCTTAATAACTATACATATTATCTCATAATAAATTTACATCTTAGAACAAACTTTCTTTCTCTCAATATTTTAATCTAGAGGAGTAATTGTACTGGAACAATTTCAACAAACTCTGTTAAATCAATTGAGCATAGATGTTGGCATGAGAAATATTCTTGGTACCACTCCAATCACCCAGTAAATTATAGTAACAAATTAAAATTGAAAACATTTTTTACTGTGTGGTAGAGGTAAAGATATTTAAGGTTCTTGTTTTGTTTGCGTTTTTAATATTTACAACAAAGTTATGCAGTTAAAATAATAGCTGAACTATAACATCATTTAAAAATATAAATCAATGTCACTTTCCTCCAGGCACGTAATTGTAAGATATAAATAAATCTTATCTCAATAAATTTGGGTGGGGTGAGAATGCCCATTCTATACTAATGTTATAAGTGGAGAGAGGTAAGACAACCAGAATGATTTTCCCGCTAATTTTTTTTAAATACAGCTTTCTAAGTAAAGCAAAGAATATCTGCATGAGTATTTAACTCATCATCTGACTTTAAATAAAGTGTTTAATATGTGTTAGAAATTTCATAATGCTGTTAATAATATTTATTTATTTATTTATTTATTTTAAATTTTTTTTATATCTTTTTATATTTATAAAGTAATTATTTTATCTTCAGTGCATATTTATTTTTATTTTACTTTTGACAGAGAGAAAGAGAGATAGAGACAGAGACAGCTAGAGAACCGAACTGTGGGAACTCCCCAGTTCAGCATGTGGGTCCGCCTGGGCCGGAGCCGGGATTCGATCCTCGGTCCTCGGGGCTTCAAAGCGAGCGCTCAACCCGCTGAGCCGTCC
>PVKE010047552.1:0-11883 GCA_004027555.1 Craseonycteris thonglongyai | reverse complement strand
AAAATCACCCGATTAAGTTCATTTGATTCATCGAAATGTGAAAGATGGTGTTACTTTAAGCCACTAAGACTGGAAATGATCTGTTATATAAACATACTAATGAAGCAACAACAAAGCTACGTATTAGCATAATTGAAACTTTTTACGTCACAATGACCAGTTACGATAATAGTCATAGTTAGAATTTGAGTAATTGAGGGAGGAATTGTATTTGTGTGTACTAGCTGTCTTCATTATTCATTCATTTGTTCACTCATCCATTTTTTACTTGGCTATAATCAGCCAAAATGTTTGTAATTCCATATATATATATGTGTATACATACACACACACATATGCACACACACATACATATACACACATATGTATATGTATGAAAAGACAATATGAATTTTTATAAGCAAAAGTTTTAGTTCCCCAATGTGTATTCATTTAGAAATGTGCCTTATCAAAATCGTTTCTTACAGGTAAAGAAACTGAGGATATAAACGTACATCTTTAATTAACAATTATAAATCATTTTAAAAACTGAGGTAAAATACCAGATTTTGAGCCATGATGATTTATCCTTAACTTTGAATTACACTGATTCCTAAGTACAATAATTCCCTGAGCAGAAATTATAATTTTGGTAGTGTTTAAAAATATAGAATGTGAGAAGTTGAAAGGAAAACTTGTTCTGGCTATTAGGAGAATAACACCTATTTTCCCTCACAATTCCTTTATAAAATTATCCTCATAGTAGCAGCATTACTCTTGGTCTTTTAAAAAGTTCAATGCCAATACCATCTTATGTGCTGTGGACAACACTGGTCACAGAAACCATACCTTTTTGAAGAAATATAGATAAAAATAACAATTTATGGACTTGACTTTTTAAGAAAATGTATTTTTTCCTTTTGCTTCTTGCCTTTCGCCTTCTTTGACAGTTTCAACTGCTTTTCTTTATTACCTTCCTGGGCTTGTTCCCTGCCAGATCTTAAGTTTCAAAATTCAGAGCGGCAAGAGTTTATAGAAACAGCCTGTGTATCTTAGAAAGTGGGAGTGACATAGGGTAGAATATTTAGTATTTGGACACCCAGCAGTTTGTAATAGCTAAAGAATTGACATACCTCCTCTCATTTCTCTTTGATGAGTACTTGGTTACTTACAGCCCAGGAGAGAAAGAGGAGAGAGGGTGATTTGCTTTGTAAGGAAAAAAACAAAAGCCCAATGTAGCTCACGCGAGACTGAAAGAAGCAGTAAGTAGTGTAGATCAGGGGTCCTCAGGCACTGGTCCTCAGTACCGGTCCATGGCCTGTTAGGAACTGGGCCTCACAGCAGGAGGTAAGTAATGGGCCAGTAAACAGAGCTTTATCTGTATTTACAGCCACTCCCGATCCCTGGCTTTACCACCTGAGCTCTGCCTCCTGTCAGATCAGCGGTCACATTAGATTTTTACAGGAGCGCCAACCTTCCTGTAAACTGTGCATGAGCATCCCCTTCCTCCTGCCCCCTACCCTAACCACTGTGGAAAAAATTGTCTTCCACGAAACTGGTCCCCAGTTCCAAAAAGGCTGGAGACTGCTGATATAGATTATCATTGTGCTAAGTAGAACCAACCTGATTGCTTGAACACTGACATTCAAGAATGTCTTCCTTGTTCTCTCCTAAGTGTTAGCAATGTCATAATATAAAAAAGAGCACAGCCCAAGTAATAAAAAACTCCTTCTTCCAACAGAAGGTATTTATAAAACGTGTTCACTTTCTGCTGCCTATGGAGTCTTTCTGGAACAATATGTTCATGTCCACTATCATATTGAAACTAGTACTTGTAAACCTTGATTCACCTGTAAATTTGAAACTGTCAGAGAGACTCAAATATTAATCCAAGGTCTGATGCTAGGCAGATACATTGAAATCACCTGCAGAGTGTGTTATAAATCTGGATTTTTAGATCCCACATTGCAGGGATGGGACCTGAGAGTTTGTACTTTTTCTAGTCCACCATCAGATATGGGGCCATGCCCAAGCTTTATGCTATGAAACTACAGTCCCTTGAGATGCTCTCTGACAGGAACATTCTATTCTGTCCTAGAGATTCACAAAGCACATGATCATTTTAGCACACCCTAGTTCAGCATATGGTTCCGCACAGGCCAGGACCGGGATTCAATCCTTGCTCCCCAGGGCTTCAAAGCAAGCGCTTAACCCACTGAGCCATCCCGGCTTCCCCAACACATGATCATTTTTAAAAGTGTTAAAGATACTTCCCTTGGCTTAATCAAGTATTTCCAGACTTATTGGACCTTCAAAACATTCTTCAACATATTCTGTGCAACACTTCTGAGAAATGGCAGTTCAGAAGAATACTGAGATGTTCCTCCTATAAAAACTAAGCAAAACGAAACTTCCTTTGCTTTTGCAAACTTTATATTTTCTCGAGTACTTTTGTATTATTTTCTATAAGCTTGACATTTCTCTTTCCAGCTGCTTACTAATATGCTTATTAAAATGTTTTCTAATAATGTTTTTAGTATTTATTTATTTATTTATTTATTTATTTATTTATTTTTGACAGAGTGAGAAAGAGAGAGAGAGAGAGAGAGAGAGAGAGAGAGAGAGAGAGAGAGAGAGAGAGTGAGAGAGAGATACAGAGAGAGAACTGAACTGGGGGAAGCTCCCAGTTCAGCATATGGTTCCACACGGGCCGGGGCCGGGATTCGATCCTCGGTCCCCAGCGCTGCAAAGTGAGCGCTTAACCCACTGAGTCATCCTGGCTTCCCCAATAATTTTTGAAAATTAGAAATTACCTTAAAGTTATATATGTACCTGAAATGCTTCTCCCCCATACCCCAAGGAACATATGTATTACTTATTTCAAAGATATAATTCTAAGAATTGACCAAAGTGTAGTCAAAATATTTTGCTGCAGAGTAGATGCTCACCAGAACAACTCACCATAGTCTGGTTTGTATTATAATTATTTATGCTTGTGAATTTTCCCTCAGTGGACTCTAAGCTACTTGAGAAGAAAGGCAAGACCTCGCTCACCTTACCATGTTCAAAAGTCTCTGTTGAATTATGTTGATTCCAGATTTCTTCCAGAATTGTGCCATTCATATCCAATACATACTTTTCAATGTTCTGATTCACATATTTCAGTATTAATGTGCTGACATTATAAGGTTTCTGTCTTTTGTTTTGTTTGTTTTTAAAGACAACTGACATTTCATCCTCAGTTCGCTTATTAGAAACATCAATAACCAACATAAACTCATCATCCACTTCAGCACAAAAACCCAATCTGCTGTATCTTTGATAAGCTCCTTGAGGGCAGGGACTACATATTAATTCTATCCACCCCTAATAAACCTATAATGCTGTTTTATACGAAAGCATTTAAGAAATGGTTGTGGGGTGGATATAAATAACCCAAAGAAAAATATGTTGAACAACCTATGACCATTATGTCTTATTCAATTATAATGTATTTCTAAAAATCATAATCCCAGGTTCGATGTTTACAGCTCCCTGTGTGCCAACCTTTGTTTGTTTGTTTGTTTGTTCTGTTTGCTTTTTCTGTCCTTCCTTCTTACTCCTGCTCACATTCAAGTTGTAAGTATTCAGCCTATGCCGTTAAAAGTTAAATTTGAAAGATAATGAATTTCAAAATGGGTATTTTATTAACTACAGCAATAAACACGTGAGAGTTGCATTACACTGTGACAAAAGTTCTTCAGCTTCTATGGGCCCTTGTGTTCCCAGATGAAGAGCCAAATGGAAATGTTCAATAAAACATGTGTGAGACTGCACAATAGAACAGTCCTTACATTTTACATCAAGCTACATCAGGGTCATGGGAGGTGTTTTATTAGCACAGTCAACAATAATATCGTGACTTTTTATTAGGAGGAAAAGATAGTGAGAGACTACTAATTATTTTTCAGCCTGAGGGGCATTTTTTTTCTTGAAATGACTGTTAATTTGATCATTGTCGTGCAGTTCACAGATTTACATGAACTTATTTCACTGTGACACATGGTTAAGAACCAGACTAAGATTGTTGCTTTATTAATGGTTTTCAGTAAATGTATTCAAAAGTGCTAACTGTGTGAGAGTATGGATGATATTGATAGCACTCAGAAGGTTGAATTCTTTTGGAAGTAGCTAGCCTGAAGCCCTTTTCACATGATATTTTCTTTGTTCATGCAGTGAGATGTTAAGCCTGTAAGAATGAAATAAAATCCCAGTGAAATAAGAATGGTGTTGTCTCAGATATTACCAAAGTGGCTTTCCAAGAAATGTTTTCTTTCTTGCTTTCTCTTTCCCCAAATAAGGAAGACAATAGAGATATGAAAAAAGCCTGTGATTTCTCAAATCACTTGCTTTGGCATGATCAACAATATACTGCACAATATTTTTGTTGTTAAATGTTAGAGAATAAGCATAATGTACTAATACACTAACAATTCTTCTTTAATATGTTTCTAAAGCTAATTTATTATAATTTTCTTTTTGATCTGTACACATGAAAACAAGAATCTTAAGCTACTGGGGACCAGGTTCATTTTTATTTTATCTCTATCTTGTTTTACAAACATCACTGATCTGGTACAGAGTCTTACAAAGATCCTCTCCTGCCCTGATGCCATAGAGATGCAACACAGACATATTTTTAATGGTGGAAGAAGTCTTCAAAAAGGGCAGAAGTTTAATATGTAGGAGAGAACCCTAGATTCACTCTGCAGGGTTTTCTATTTAATTTAAAATGGACTTGTTCTAAATAATTTAATACATTTGGAAAGAAATTCTGAATTGGACTCAGAAAATTGACATAAGAGTCCTATTAATTTGAGAAAGAATCCTTTTTTTAAAATAACAAATTTTTAAATGTTATTACAAATATAAAAGTGATTTATAAGTTATAAAGTATATCAAGGTTTTAAGTTATTGTTCTTAATAAGTGAACTGTTAACCTATATGTTGATTGTAAAGATCACTCAATATCTTTACATTATATATCTTTTAAATAATTAAAAACTACCAAAGTAATTGACATATATTATCTACATCACAAGAGTGCTCTTATAAGAAGTATAAGGAATATATGCCAATTAAAAAATTAATGTTTATCTCATGGCAAATGTGTATAACTTATATTTTAAGGCCATTCCCAATGTTAAAACTACATGATATACGGTAGCTGCTATTAACTCTTACAATGAGAATTGGACTTCACAAGAAAAGGATTGTAACTTGAATTCAACCCTGCTACAAGTACAAGAGAAAACACAGCATAGCATTGAAATACTATTACCAATCAAATATAATTAATGAGAAAATAATCCCAGTTCTATTTTTGCCTTTGATTATGGGACAGGGAGGATCTTTCTTCCTCAAATGCAGTTTATATGTTTAAATTGATGAGCAAATTTTTAAAACATGCTTTTAACCTTTGGGAAATGTACCTAGATGAAAAAAAAATTTTGTGTGTGTGTAACATCTGCCATTAACCAGTGTCTTTTGAAAGCGTTTTAACAATGCCATTTTACATCATATGAATTTTCCAAAAATTCCAAAATGCTAAATATTCAAAAACACAATTATTAAATTTGGGGGCTTGTGGGGATCTTGAAAATCATTGAGTTTATTTGTCAGATTCTCAGCAGGATGTGGAAATTTTTTATTATTTTTTTATTGTGCTTTTCACAACTCCCTTTAAAAAGTATTTTAGCTTGCATTGTAGCGATAGCTTGTGGTCAAGGCATCGGTTATGTCTTTTTACTTAAGTAATGTCAGTGTTCTTGTAAAGGTACACCTCAAAATTCTGAGTCTGCCCGATGCCCTGTGTGTGAAACTGGGCGACATCTGGGCGTGGGCAATTTTTTTTTAGATAACACACTGTTATCTAAAAAAGGAATGTTGATTGCAGACATCTTGAAATCACTTCAATTATTTCTCAGAAATCTCACAATAAATCCAACATAGATTAATTTTAAAGGTCATCAGATGGTCTCATCAAATATGTTTTAATAAAGAAAAGTCTATATCTTGCACACTGATTTGGCTCACAAGTTGTCATAATTATACAATGTTTCTTATGTTACATTATTGTAAAAGGAAATTTTAAGTTGTCCCGTTGCTGTTGCTGACATATGCTTTGTCATTCAGAACCATTTGTCACCAAGAAGCATGACTATTATAAAAAAAAAAAAAATCATGGCCAAGTCTCTGAATTACACTGTACATTAAGAAAAAAAAAAAAATGAACCAAAACTGAAACCTTACTCTAAGACAAAAACTCATCATATTTTATTCTCTATTTCTTACAGATTGTTTTTTACACGTTTACAACTATCATTTAGTTCATATATTTAAGGTAGTATGGGTGTTGCTTTGTCTTTTTATTAGAAGAAAATTAAAAAGTTTATCTTAAGAATTAAGGAAACTAATACTATCTAAAACATCTATGTAATTTTGATCCCCACTTCATCACAACCATTCATGAGTAAAAACTACAAATATTATCAGTTATTTTATGTTTTCCTTCTAAAACAACTTTCATTTCCCTATGAAATTTTCAAAAACTAAAAGTAATTCTTTCATGACATTAAGTTATAAAGTACTTTTATCTTGGAATATCCAGGAAAGTAGCATGAATAGTTGATAATAATAGTACCAATAGGGGAAGCTGGATGGCTCAGGGAGGTAAGCGCTCCCTTTGCAGCCCCGGGATCCAAGGATTGAATCCCAGCCCTGGCTTGTGTGGACCCATATACTGAACTGGGTATGCTGTCGAAAACTGGTGATGTACAATTATGGAGACTGCTCTGGGCCCTCCCACTTCTCTCTGTCTCTCTCTGTCTCTGTCAAAAACAGTAAAACAAGTCTTAAAAAAAAAAGAATAGTAACAATAATTGGCAAAGTTTTTATTTTCTACTAGGTTTTGTGGTCAGTAATTTATATGCTTTCTGTTGCATGACACAAACAACAGAATGAATGACTAGAACGATGTTTCCTAAAATTTAACTGCATTTAGTGTGATCATGGTTAATATTTTGACTGGAATAGTTTTCTTGCAAAACACAGGCAAACTTAGGCAACATCAGAAAGATTCTATTAATGACTCTGGGCCATTATTGTAGTCCTAAGCTTTAAGTGTTCCCTGCTCTTTGATAAGAAACAGTGAGAGCAACTTATGTATATTGCTCAAAAGGAAAGTTGACAGGCAATGAAGTCAGGAACCTGAGTCTTCACTGTCCTAGAATAATAGACAGGAAAGAGAAGTGCTGGAGGGGCCACAGCAACAAAAAGCCAGAAAAGAACCAGAGTGCTGATAGAAGCATCAGAGCACTGAACTACAATATACTGTGTTCTGGGAACATGTTCTTTCATTACTATGTATACACTGGGATGTAAATTAAGAAGTATATGATGGCACATCATACTAGCTATGCTGAGAGTCTCTCTGCATTTCCTTAAGTTACATCTCTGTAAGGCTATCTCAGTGGTTTGTGATCACATGCCTGCTTCTATGTGTGGAGAGCAACAGCCAACAAAGGTAGACTCATTCAGGTGTGTTATAGTAACAATGCAAGTATGAGCAGCATTACCCTAAGTATTTAATATGTTGCTAAATGGTAAACAACTTTTATCAGTTTTAAATAAATAAATAAAGGGTGAATTTCCATCACTTTATAAAATAGTTCAATTTATAAAAAGTTTCTGTTATGTTAAAATTATACAAATAGTAGCTTGAGTTTGTTTATAAAATTGATTTAAGTTCTAGGTACATTCATACCCATTCATACCCATAAGTATCTTGGCAAGACATTAAAAAATTGTATAAGAGTCTGTAGTATATTTTGCAGGATATCTAGCATCTCTAGTTTTTATTCAATAAAATGCCAGAAATACCCCAAATCATTTAGACAACCAAAAAATGCCTCCATGAATCTTAGTGTGACTCTGAAATTTCTGACCTTTATGATCCTGATACTCAGGCTTATTTAAAAGGAGTGGCCATTAGTTTTCTTTGTGCAAACTTTAATATTTCAGTCTTTCTGAATTACTATATAGTTTCCCTTAGTGGTCATATTTCCTTCTACCCAACTTTGTCCAAACAATTGATTTTTGTAATGTGAAAGCTCAGAAACAAACTTTATGATAAATTCACTGGCTGATATGGTATTTAATTTTTTTATTGTTAAATTTATTAAGGTTACATTGGTTAGTGAAAATTACATAGGTTGTGGGTGTACAATTCTGTGCTACTTCATCTATGTGTTACAACCAGTGGTCACCACCCAGAATCAGCTTTCTTTCCATCACCGTATAGTTAGCTCTCTCTCCCACCTTACCGCCAGGGAACCACTGAACTAAACATTAGGTAGGTGAAGACACTTGAAAATAAGATAATCATTTGAGACAACAACGTTTTTTTCTACCTTGGTAACCCTGTTTTTCATTGTTTGTTTCCCTTTCTACATCTATTTCAAACTGTATTCAAGGAACCTGTTTTTTGGTTTTTGTTTTGGTTTGGTTTGGCTTTTTTTTTTTTTGAAGATTTTCTTGCAAAAATTTTGCTTTTGCAAGTAAATATGCTATTTTCTTAATAATTTTGTCTTTGAATTTTTCTTAATACTAACCTTGTAACATATATTCAAAGAGCATTACTTTATAAACAAATAAGGAAAATGACAAACTTTGTGTACCCTTACTATGAATTCTACACTCCTCATAACAGACCAAGCATTTAAACCTGTTGTCTAAAATGGATCTCAATTCATTTGTCTAGTAACTGTGCAATAAAATGTTCTATTTCTTTCCATATGTTTATGCAACCTGTAGAAAATTATGTCAAATTTAGTAATTTCATCATTTGTTCATTGATTAAATAAACACTGAATATCTATTATGTGCCAGACATTATTTCAGTCACTGGAGATGAAGGAATGAACAAAACAGACACAGGCCCTATTCCCATGGGGCTCCCATTCGAATAAACTCTTAATATAAATTACATATAATATTAAGGATAATTGATTGTGTATAGTGCAAACATGGCTAAGTAACTGGGGCTTTAGATTTCCTTCAGAAATTATTATTCTGCTATTTTCATGTGTTTTTGAAAAATTTTCATATTGTTCGTGTTTACTAGCTATGACTTTAAGGCAAACTCTGAAGCTGAGGCTCTACTACTCCTAGAGGAAAAACACTTAGTGTTCCTCTTTGTAACGATTGTGAAGATGGCTGATACCTAGTTTAAAATCTTCACATTTTGAGAGAAGATTGAAAAATGAAAAACAGTTCAGCAATACAGTCATTAACAAATTAGTTAATAAAATTTCATGAAAAAGGTTTAGACATTAGAGTTTAGACATTCACTCTATTAAAACAAATATCAGCTTCTAGCTATCTAGGAAGCAACTTACTGAATGAATGAATATGGCTCAGTATTTATGCAGAAGTCATTGCAAGTCCTATTTCTATTTTAGGGGATAAGAATGAAAAATAACATGATATTTATAACTCTCATCATTATGAGCTCCTTGAACATTCTTTCTGAGGTAGATATAGTTGGAGATTAGAAACAGCCTTGGAATGCTTATGTTTCTTAGAAAAGAAACACGAAGTAATGATTACCAGCCTTAATAAATTTTGTTATTATAGAATTAAACCTATTCAACCACTCTTTGCTGCATGTTCACAGGATGTCCATCGTATGGAGCATAGATGTGCCCATGTAATGATTATCTTTTCTTATTAACTTCAGGTCACATCATTACTTTTGAAGTTAAGGAATTTAGTATGCAATCTACAATGTTGTTAAGGCATTTGTTCTGTACATAAATTGCCTTAACAGCTTTGGTCATTTGTTTCTGAATCTTTCTTGTCTCGATGAGGAATTGGATGAGGGTGGCTCTATTATTGGATGAGGTGGCTCCATATGATGGAATGCTCACTGAGGTTCGAGCCAAGTTTTTGAGGATGCTACTAGAGCCTGGGGGAGTTTGCGGTACCCTGCAGGGTTTGTTTGAGGGGTGCTAAAGTTTACAGATTGTTGTGGATTTCATCCTGGATGGTTTACTGAGCGCTTTGGGATGCCTAAGGTGAAAATTACAGCAATTTTAAGAGTCTGACACACTTTGCAGCTGATAGCACTAAAAACATGACTTGCAGCCTCCTTTCCTTTCCCTGTTTATTTCTTTGAATGAAGATGGCAGAATTGCTCCATATGAACTCATGCCCACTATGTGAATTTTTATGAACTAAACTAATTTATCTTTTTAAAATATATTTATTTTTCTTCTGTGTAAGCAAGTTATACAATGGAGCAGATCCACAATATTTGTCAAAGTTATTAGAGCCTCGGGTTTTTAATTAATAGTTTGAAACCCCAGCCCTTCTGGTAAAATGTGGACTATGGACTATAGAGTGAAGGGGGAAAAGAAAAACAACAACAACAACATTATGCAGCATACAAAGAGAATATTAGTGACTCATTCTCATCAAAGACAATACTTAATGCAATGGCAGCTACTCTGGACCCCACGTCTTTTTTATTTTGTTTGTTTATTTGTTGGGGGGAGGGTGGTTCTGATATTATCACCAGTACAATAAATTGTAACCTCAGATGACATATTGTTCTTAACAAAATTAAAATAATGAGGAGTAGGAAGTCACATACATAAAAAAATTGAATGCTTTTATGTGAAAGCAAAAAACTTATTCTGTACTAAAAGTTTTAAGTGCATATCTCCTTAGAGATGAAATTGTATACTTGAAAAGAAATGATCTTATTCTGATGGTTATAAATTCTAACATATCATAGAATTGGACTTGTCAGAATTTACTGTTAATGTTTTAAAACTTTCCTTTCAAACTATATAAAATTATGAATTTACTATTTTATAGATAAGGAATACATGAATTCTATTACTGTTTCTTTCCTAGAATTTTAAAATCTATGAAAGAGCCCAAATAAGCATGAAGCACCTATGATAAAAATGAGCCAAATTTGAGGTTGCATTACCCTTTTGCTGTGGACACCTCTGTGCAATGCTCAAAATGTTATACCTCTAGGTAGATGTGAATTATGTTCGTAATTGTAACATCAGGATCTCCATATTAGTTTCTATGCCTCCATACATCAAATACTTTTTTTTTGTTTTTTTTTCTCCCCATGATTCTTAGGTTTCCTCAACAATATAATAAGGTAACAGTAAATATTTATGGATGAATGGAAGCATAACTAGCGATGCCATATGATGTTTAAATTGATTTTTAAAAAGCATATGTAATAAAAATATCTTTAAGTTATAAATTACAAGGAAGTTTAATAAACTTAATTCAGCTGTGGAAAAATGATACAGTTTTATTCTAGTTCTCAAAATTTTATACTTCTTATATGTCTGGATATATCAAAAATGTTTAATGAATGAATGAATGAATAGCTTTAGTTAAACAAATGTGATTCTATTCCTCTCTACTGTGACTGTATTTATGTTCCTCTTAACTCTAATTCTGCTCTTTGCTTTCCCAAAAAGTCTGTTATTCTTCAGCTCTTCCTTTCCACATCTCTTTGCTAGATTTCTTTATACCATTAGGAATCTTAAGCTGTCCTCAGCAATCACATCATAAATCTCAGAGTACAATCTAAATCCTAATTGTTCCAATGTTGTCAAGTAAGAGTAGTAAGAAAGATCTATGACTAAACTACTGCTTATGAGTATCATTCAGCTCTTGATACAGTCAAAAACCTTAATTCATAAAATATCAGCACAAAGAACAAAATGCAACTTTGCAATTATTTGCATAGAAGTTACCACTTAAAATGAGCACCAATACCTGTGACATTTGGGCTGTCTAGACAAAGGTTGTTTACCCAAACTAAATCCA
>PVKE010047551.1:0-11892 GCA_004027555.1 Craseonycteris thonglongyai | reverse complement strand
CAAAAGCTCTGACTTATACATGGTCTTCCTCAATTTTTTGAATTGTTTTATAAGAGCCTTTAATCATGTATGTAGATCCTACCTGCCTTGGATGAAGTTATATTCATTAATTTCTAGAAATTGAGATGTTGATTGTATTTTAAAGGCATTCATGTAAACATATTTAGTATGTTTTATCTGATTAAAATTGATTTTATTTACTGTTAGTTAAATAAAAACAAGAAAGTCCTCTATTCTTTTTGAAAGTACGCTTTATCTTTTCTATTGAGTTTAGTGATAAAAAATATAATTTCATCATTTCTTACTGTTTGCTCTTTGATTTATAACAGGGATGCCCAATCTTTTGGCTTCCCTAGGCCACATTGGAAGGAGAAGAATTGCCTTGGGCCACACATAAAATACACTAACAATAGGTGATGAGTTAAAAAAAAAAAAAAAATCGCAAAAAAAATTTCATAATTTTTAAGGAAGTTTATGAATTTGTGTTGGGTTGCATTCAAAACCATCTTGGGCCACATGTGTCTCATGGGCTGCAGGTTGGACAAGCTTGATTGAAAATATAGCTATTAATAGAAATGTTTTCAAAAGTAACAGAGGAGGAAAGATTGTGCACTGTTTTAACTCTGGCAATCAAAAATCCATTAGTATTATCTTTTTTCCACAGTTTTCTGCAGTCTTGGTCTGAAGTCTAAATTTTGATAAGTCTCTTTGGGACAAAAGGAGTAATATTTAGAGCCTATATTTTTTCTGTATTTTCTGTACTTTGTATCATTCTTGAATATTTGCTTTGTTTCGTTGTCTCAAAGACACGGAAATTACACAAAATTTAAAGTAAAACAAATGTTCACTTTTTTTCAAAACTTTTTCTATATATAATCACCAGTACGTTTTGTTTCGTTGGCTACATTTCAATGAGAAATGACATGTAACAGTGTCAAACTATTAGTGCTTGAAAAGTTCTATTTTTTACTTTAGTTTTGATCCTAATTCTTACCTTGTATCCATAGCTATAATTTCTTCTTCATTATAAAACAGAGGCTTTGTGGAATAGGTTTTGAAATTTTCTAATTTCTGGTTTGGTTTTGGAATAATTAGAAATGAATGTGTGTAAGCACACAGTCAAAAAACCAACTAACTTTCAAGCTATTGTCCTTTATTCCTTCTGCTATCATGTTTCCTCTACTCTAATGCACTTATCTCCTGTAAAGTTCAGAAAGTATAAATTTTGGAAATTAAGTTCATATTACATAACAAATAATTATTGAGCAAGTGTTTTGTTCACTGTACTGTTTTAGGCAACAAGTAGTATGCTAACATGAAAGGCGTAGCTGCTGACCTTAACTCAGAAGCTAGTCCTTATTTCATTTTTTTTTTTAATTAGAATATCATATATTCTTAGTGTCTGTAGCATGAAAGTGTTTTACCTCTTTGAGATATTGACAACTTGCAAAAACCATTTTTCATCTAATACAGACTCAAATTTGGCAGTAAGTTTAGGCACATTCTAATTTATATTTTTGACTCACTTTGAGGTTTTAAATTTTTAAGCAGCATGTGAAACTAGCTCTTTAACATATGCTTCAGAAAGTTTAAAACATGAAACCTCCTTACAGTTTAATTATGTAAAATAATAATTTGAGGTGAAATGATAAACAGTAGAAAGTATACTTATTTTGCTGTTAAAAAATGTGGATTGTAAATTATTAGCTGCTTGATTGTTGGCATGTTTCTTAATCTATTTTTAACAATTGAGTGACCAAGTATATCTGATGATACCTATTAGAATACCTGACATGGAAGTTATTATAAAATGTTATTTCCCTTTTGCTCCTCCTCCTCCATTGTCAATCTCATCTCATTCTATTTCTGTTTCTATCTATAAAGGATGTAAATTCCTGATTCTACTCTCAGATACGATTTTCCTGTATATACACATATATGTATACTCATATAAATACAGACTCTGACTTTTGTACATACAGAGGAAACATGCCTATAAAACAATTAATTAGTTTTTTAATTGAAAATTTTCTTATATATCCTCATATATAATATAATACTATAAATACAGAACTGATAGAACCATTTTTAAATATTTTTTCCACCCACACTTTATAAAAAATTGGTTAGAATCTCATTGGTACTAGTTAATTTTAAAGTTTACGTGGTCTAAATTTTTCTAAAATAGTTAATTTTTCTAAAATAGTTAATTTTTCAGAAATTAAAATTGATTTACAATTAGTTTTAAAATATAAGATAGAAAATTTATTGTTAACAGCGATTACATTAAAAAAGCATAGCTGGTGAAGTATTTTTACCCTTTTTGATTGTTTTACTCTGATAAATTCTTCGTGGGTTAAAAGGACGTTTTAGAGATACATACATTATTTGATCCAAAAGCCTCTATTGTTAAATAGGGAAACATTTTTTTTTCTTCAATTCTGTTTGATAGTTGATCTGTTTTCATTTGAGTTACCTTCCCAATATTTATTCATTTATTTCTTCCAGAAAGAATTTATGGTGGGATTTTTTCCTAATAAGATTGCCTGCCTATTCAGTAGTAGACACTGTAAAAAGTGAGCCTGTATCTAAACTAGGATATAAACTTAAAAAACTATACCCCAAAATGTTGAATTTACTGGGGAGTAAGAACAGAGATTAAAATTTTTGTTTTGTAATTATTTTCTTGCTAATGGTATTATAGAGAGTATCATATACATTGAATTTTCATGTATATATGTATGTGATTTTAATTGTTGTATTGGGCTGCATTTATACAGTGAAATATTTAACAGATAATTTTCTATATTTTTCTTTTATTAAACCATAGAATTAAAATTGCCTCTTTCATTGTAATTACTGGCATATGATGAAGACTAAAACTTGACTAAGTGGTGGTTTAATTTTAGTTATAACTATATCAATGAGTTAATATATTGATTTATTACTCTGACCTTTAATTTTAGTACTAAAACATCTTTTTGGAAGCTGTCTTGGTGTTCAGTGAGTGATAAAAAGACTTCTTTCTAGTTTAATGTGTATTGAAATTAATACTCCTACTGGTTTTTCCTTTTGAAGTACAAAAGAGTAAATCTAAAATTTAATACAAATGTAAATTTGGATAATCTGCAGTAGGTATATGCTAAACATTGAAATGGTCTGTTCATTCTACAACTGTTCCTTTTTCCTGCTTTGTAAAATAATTTTTTTGGTTTAGTCTTTTTTCTAGACATTCCTATCCTTGACTTTTCTTTCCAGATTTTGTTTCCTAGCCTGTTTGCCATGTTTCCCTTCTTACGTGTCAGGAAATTATCCTACCTTTCTCCATTTTGGTAAGATGATAATTTATAAAAGAAATCAAAATAGTATATTCAGTATAAATAGATGGTGCACATTGATTTTTCTTTGTAATTTTACTAAAAGTGTACATGTTTGTCTGTCTATTCTAACCCTTTGGTTTTCCATTTTAAAATAAAATGAAATTCATGTTGGAAAAATTTTCCTGACTAGTTTAAAATACTCTTTGGATAAAGCTTTTTTGTTTAATTGGCAACCATAAAAGTCAGTTTATTTTTCCCAAAATTTGATAATTGCATTTTGATTTTTAAAAATTTCATATCTTCTTAGGCAATATTTAGAAATGTAAATGGCTGGTAAAATCACAATGTGATTGAAGCAGTTAAGTGATTGTCATGCCTTTCTTTTATGCAATGTGTACAGTATAAATCCATTGTTACCACTCTTGGGTAAATTTGAAAGTGTTCAAATATAACATGAATCAAAAATGTGCACTATTTTATTTTACTAATCTAATGGCTTAAATGGAGGACCTGAGAGAGTTTTAGAATAGTGAAAATTTTTGTCTTGGTGTTGTAAGCCCAAAATTGCACATATGAAAGGCCTTTTTACATGAGCATGATGTACGAGTTTTATTTCATATATCTACCATTTATTTACCCTTCCAGTTTTACTTATCTTCATCCTTTCTGTGTTTTTCTGTTTATTTCTTTTTTCTTTCTGCAGTTTGTTTAAATATGCATTTGAAAATAATCTCCATAGGCCCAAAGTATGCATACATATATGCATATAATTGTACTTTTCAGGGTTTTTGGATTATTTTATAGGTTGTCAATACACATTTATCAGTGTGAAGAGCAATTTTTAATCCTTCAAACTATAGTGTGTTTTTAACATCTTTTAAAATACTGATTTCTTTGTTTATGAAATTTACAAATAAATTATTTAACTTTCTTGATAACATCATTATAGAATCGTATTTGACACTGAATTTTTTATGCATGTATGAGATTTTAAGTGTTTACTGAGTTACCTTTTTATAGTGAGATATTTAAAAAGAATATTTGTAATATTTTTCTTTTATAGACTCATATATAGTATGTTTCCCATTAAAGCCACTGTGTTTCTTATTGTTTGTTATATTTTATAATTATAGGCAATTATTGAATGACTCCAGCCAGTAATTATACTGAGCATATTAGATTGCCTGTTGTGATGTATTAACCTAGTGACTAGATCTAAGATAGAACACACAAAGTAATCTCAGAATGTGAAGATGGAGAAGTTGTTATAAAATGCATATCGTCAAACAGTGATGATACTTCTTCCCTCTCCCTTGCCCTGTGTGTCCTCCATCCCTTTTAAAAATTATCTAAATGAATTACTTTGGAATATGAAAATTGATGAATAAGCTTTGGGGGCCATAATGATAAGAATTTTTAGGTTCTTTTAAAAAAATCAATGAGGAGGGACATCTAAATATTTGATAGAAAGCATTATAAGCATCCAGGCAGTGGTAATGTGAAGAACTATTTCTTACCTAAAAGACTAGGCCAAAGATACCTGCTGCCAAATAATTCCATATCTGGAAGACTAGGCAAAAGATATCTGCTGTCATATCAACTGTCTTGATGGTGATTAATATCCCTAGCTTGGAATCTGGGCTGAAGGAAGATAATATTGATAGTGCAAGTGTCTGGAGTTACCCTTAGGGTTCTTGTATCTTATAGATATTTGGGCTTCAAAATTAAAGATCAGCTCCTTTAAGCAAGGTTTTCTGGATCATCTAGGAAAAGGGAAGGTATTATACACTGTTGTTTCAGAGGTATGAATTACCCAGATACATCTTTGTAAAGCCCATTATTGGATTAAAGGTTAACCATTCTTGATGGTAAGGAAACAAGTTGATGATCTATGTAGCATTTTCCCTTGCTACAGTTTGCCTTAGCTTTATAACTATCTTACGATTCCTAAATATGGTAATATCTAAGCAGAAGTGTAGTGAACTGTAAATAGTTTTGATTTCTAGCACAATACACTATGTACATACATATATATATATAATTTATAAAGACACATTAAACTATACTTTCTCTTTACATTGAAAAATACATTGGGAAAGTATCAGGGTCCCAGATATAGTTGAGTCCTTAAAAGTTGAATATTAGGATACTGCCTGAAGTTCAAAACAAATTTTATGGTTATTTTTCTGATATATTGGCAATTATGAGTTGAAGAAGTAAATAATGTATTTTTATAAGCAAGAACTTAAGATGACAGCTTCTTTATGCCACTACAGCTAATGGTACAGATTTATAGCTTTCAAGAACTTTCTGCTGAGGTCTAAGTTTATTAAAAACATGAACTCTATATTAAAAGATTTATTTTTATTGTTTTTGACAGAGAGAGAGAGAGAGATACAGACACAGAGAGAAGGGGGAGGGCTCAGAACAGTCTCCATAGTTGCACATCATTGGTTTTTTCACATAGTTTTGTTCCACAGGTGGGCACGGGGCTGCACAGGGCAGAAACTGGGCCAGGGTCTCATCCCGGTGAGAACCGAACTGGGGGCACTCCCCAGTTCAGCATATGGGTCCGCATGGGCCGGGGCCGGGATTCGATCCTTGGTCCCTGGGGCTGCAAAGTGAGCACTTAACCCATTGGGCCATCCAGGCTTCCCTGAAATCTATATTAATAAAGTCTTATACAATATAATGTATCAGGTAAAGAGGATGCTTGTTTTTAATGGTGAGTGTTGTTTTCCAAATGCATATGAAAAGCTCAAGTCAACTTGTGAGTCCTAGTGGTACTCTCTTTACTTTATAGTTTGTTAAAAATCCAGAAACATTATTTTTTACCTCTTAAAATGCAAAGGTACTTCTGAGTTTATTTGTGCAATTTTATTCTCCAGATCTTGTAGATTTTGACGACATATCTTCCTCAGAAAACTTGCTACATCTCACTGCAAATAGACCGAAGATGCCTGGAAGACGGTTGCCTGGCCGCTTTAATGGTGGACATTCTGTGAGTTATTGTTGTAAAACAGGGAATTCAGCAAATCCAGAGACTTTCTAAAGATAAAGAGTAAAGGAGGATTTATACTTCACTAAAGTTTAAAAATCACTAAAATAGATGTTACAGTCAAGTGGCAAGTGGTTGCATTTAAGGAGATGTGGAGAAAGAGTCATTCATGTTCATTTCAACAGAGCTTCAAATGGAAGGTTACAGAATCAGAAATGAAGAGATACCCTCTGAACATAACCACAGAGTACAGGATCAAAACGGGACAGGGTGCTTGTATAATCTGCCCGCCCAACAACAAAAATTAGAATTGAATGGCACATACTAATTTTAGGGAGAACAAGAACATTTTTAACCCTGAAATAATCTTTTTTTTGTAGTACTAATCCTGGTATTTATGTAACTTCTGTTTTTGCTTTCTATACATTTGCCTGGGGTGCTGGCAATACATTAGTGTTAATATATTAGCTCTTAAGCACTATGGTGCTTTGAAATTACTTAGTAGAGAAAAATTTTCTTGCTAAGAGGCAAGCTGTTTTTGCTTCCAGATATGCAGGTATATTATTCAGCATGAAATTATGTAACATCCTGTTAGTAATAATGGAATATTTGGAACAGTAGCTACTGAAAACAGTGATAAACCAAAATACTAACTTTTCCTTTGGTGTTCTCTGTTTTCTTAATTAAAAAAAATCATTTAGCCAACTCATAGCCCAGAAAAAATCTTGAAGTCACCAAAAGAAGAAGATAGTGCCAACATAAAGCCATCTGAATTTAAAAAGGATTCATGCTACTCTCCAAAGGTGAGGTGTGCATTATGGTCTAAGATTCATATAATTTGTAAGATTTTTTGTTATCAAAACTGTGAAATTTAAAGTTTCCTTTAAGTATTATTTTTTCTGCCAAGAAATAAAATAATTCATGATAAAAAATTGATTTGTTAAAAGTAAGTCACCCTAGAACTTACATTATTTTAAATGAGTAATATACGGAGGCTACCTAGAAAAAAATCCAGCCATTGTCAGTTTAACGAGAGTGGTTACATGGCTGGGTACTTTCTGGATAGCTCTTGTAAATATTTAATATTTTTTAAGGCATAGATCTGTTTCATTTTCTTTTTAAACATATTAGGTCAGAAGCCATCACTTCTTACTTAGCTTGATGCTGGTCCCATAATAAGCAATGACTATATATATTGGAATGAATGACAGAATATGTTGTGGATGTATATATTCTGAATGGCAGAATACAATTCTGGATTCTTCCATCTATTATAGGGTGTTAAGATTCTTCTAAACTTGCCATTTTTATTTAAGTTAGATTACCACAGCTGGCACTCTAATTTAAGAATGTCATGTGCCTCCTCAAATTTATTCCAGGGCATCTGGCAGCTACTGTGTTTTATCAGATACATTTAATCTGATTTTCTCAGTTGTTAGTAGTCTGTTGAAAACTTACCTGCTGTTATTTTAGTGAAATACTAAAAGGGTGTCAGACATGTATTAATTTGCATACCTCTTCCATACACTTAATAAATTCTTCATAATTACTTTTAGGTGAAGCTCTTTGGATATTCTAAATAACTATTTAATGTGGAGGATCAAAACAATACTTTAATACTGATACAGTAGTACACCTTATTGTTGGGGACTATGTTCCACGACCTGCCGTGGATGTCTGAAACCATGGGTGCTACTGAACACATATGAATGTGTTTTTTTTATATGCATCTATACCTTTTTACTTAGGGAAAGCACTCTATGGCTTCTCTTGGGCATATGCAAATTGCCAGCATCACTACTTTGGTGCTTTGAGGCTGCTATTAAGTAAAATAAGTGCTACTTGAACACAAGCACTGTGATACCATAACAGTTGATCTGCTAGATAAGAGGGCTACTAAGTGGTGGGCAGGTAGTATATAGAGCATGGATACACTGGATAAAGGGATGATTCACATTCTAGGTAGGATTGAGCATAACTACTGGAAATTTCCTCAGACTCCTCAGAATGGCATGCAATTTAAAACATAAATTGTCTATTTCTGGAATTTTTCATTTAATATTTTTGAACCATGGTTGACCAGGTATAACTAAACCCAAAGAGAGCAAAACTGCAGATGGTAGTGGAGGAAGGTTCTGTATTTTTCTAGATACTCCACTAGCAAACCATTCATAAGATAAATCTAATGGATTTTTCTTTTCTGTTTCTCTTCCTTTTTTTTTTCCTAATGAAACCCTTAACAGTCCTCACAAACCCCCCTAGTGATTGTAAGTTTATTCTTTGTTGGGTGGTTTTTCCAGTTGTGAACATTAACCTGCTTTTAATATTTCCAAATTTACCCTTTATCTTGAAATATTACTTTTATTTCCTTGCTATAAAAATCTTTTGCACATAAATATAATATTAAAAATGAACATAAATAGAATCAGAAATGTTTCTGTTTATTATGTTTTCAGCCATCTGTGTACCTTTCAACACCTTCAAGTGCTTCTAAACCAAATACAGCTGCTTTTGTAATGCCATTAGAAATCAAAGCTAAAGTAGAAGCAGATGATGGGAAAAAAAATTCACTGGATGAACTTAGAGCTGAAATGGTTGAATTGCTGTGCCTTGTAGAAGCACTAAAAAAGGATCATGGGTAAGTAGCCCTTGTTTTCTACTTTGTGTAAAGAATTATCCCAAAACATGTGAAGTGAAGGTGTAAAACTGTCAAGTTATTGGTATGCCAACAAGTATATTTCCAAAGAAATTTTCATTAATAGTGTTTCTCTCCTCTTGGCAATAAACTTGACTTAGGAAACTTGTTCTAGTAGCCCAATTATAGAAAAAGGTACCGTACTTGTGTACCTATAATTTAAGGCTCGAGATCTTCTGGCCAAACACAGGGGTTAATTAGTCTTAAAATGTTAGGAAAGCCATATTGTATTTTGGATCTGTGGTGTATTTGTTTGTATATTTAGTTTATTTCTCAGAGAAATTTGATTGCTATTTCTGCCAGGGTTGAATTGGATATTTATAAAATAAATGGGTTTGGATGGGTGATCTCTTTGAGGCCTTTCTCTTAAAACTTTCTCTATGAAAATTTTTCATAATGGTATATGGTGAGACATACCCTAAAAGTGAAATTTAAACGTGTTTTAGAGATAAAATATCCCCTTCTCTCCTTTTAAATGAAGATAAGGGTTCAGAGAAGTAAAGCTATTTGCCCAAGGTCACATACGTAGCTCTTAAATGGCAAAGCTAGAACTCAAACCTGTATCTTCTATTAGATCAGAGATCTTTTACATAACCATTATTGTTTGAATTTTACAATTTGTTAATCTTTTAAGCATAATTCTACAAAAGCCCAATAGGTAAACAGATCAAAGATCAGATAATGTAACTGAACTGAGGGGAAAGGTTCAGATGTTCTTCCCCTTTCTCACCTTCTGTTGCCTCTAAAAGTATGTCATGGAATATATATAGACTCTAGTATATTAGACACTACCAGAGGGAAAGCCAGAATGGCTGAGCGGGTTGAACTCTTGCTTTGCAGCCTCAGGGTCCGAGGATCAAATCCCAGCCTGGCCCATGCGGACCCACACACTGAACTGGGGTGTGTCCCCCTGTTGTGTTCTCACCGGAGTGAGCTGCCTCATGCAGGAGATCCCTAGTTCTCACCTTGGTGAGCCTCCCTGTGCAGGAGGCTCCAGGCCCATTCCTGCCCTGCTTTGCCAACACCCACCTGTGTAATCAAGCTGCCTTTGGCTCGTTCCTGCCCTGCTTAGCCCCATGCCCACCTGTGCAATGAAATTGTAGGAAAGTAATGATGTATAACCAGGGAGACTGTTCTGCCACCCCCTGTCAAAAACAATCAAATTATTTAAAAAAAAAAGTCACTACCAGAAACCATGTTACTTCTGAGCTCGAATGTATCATTTCTCCCCTAATACTCGGTAGGCATTGGAGTCTTTATTAAAAACAATACTGAAATTAATAATGTAGTTGCATTTGTAGTTTACAGAGCACTTTTATAAACCTCTCGTATAGAAATAAAAAATTTATCTTGAACAACTACTTAAAAAAATATATATATATATAACACATGTGTATATCATATTCAGAGAATGTTTGTAATTTGATACCTGATGGCTCTTGAATCCTTCAGTTTCTATTCTGAGTCCAGCAGTTTTTTTTATAGATTCTGTAGCATGTACATTATAAACTAATTTTATACATCTAGTAAATATTTACTAAGTAGCACCCATGTATTCAAGAACTCTCCTGATTTGGTGATTTTGACATTTTACATTCATGATACCAAGTGTAATGTTTTCAATGAACTAATAATTAAACATACAGGTTGGCTATAGGTGCTCTTAAATTAGCTGTAGGATGAATAAAATATTTATGATTTCTGAGGGCTATTCAACCATGTAATTGTTACTATTACATTAAAAATGGCTAAATTTTTTCCAGACAGCCCTCATATATATATTTTAAAACATAGTCACATATTTTAGAAGCCTTGACTTCCTCTGGGAAAATTAAATGGATGGCAATTTTTAAAAAATATTTATTTTATTATTTTAGAGACAGAGAGAAGGGGGAGGGCCCAGAGCAGTCTCCATAGTTGTATATCATCAGTTTTCAACGTGGTTTCTTTCCACACAGGTGGGCAGGGGCCACACAGGGCAGAAACTTGCCTGGGGGCCTCCCGCATAGGTATGCCCCATTTCAGCACATGGGTCCACACGGGCCGGGACTGGGACTCGATCCCCGGTCCCCAGGGCTACAAAGCGAATGCTTAACCTGCTGAGCCATCCATCCATCCCAGCTTCCCCAGATGGCAATTTTTTTAATTTAAAGAAGAGCTTCATAGGAGGATGGTTATAATATATAAATGTATATATAGTATGTATGTTGACAGAGAAATACTGTACATTATACAGCAATAAAAGTAAATCAATTGTGGCTACATGTGTCAACATGAATTAATCTAAAAAGTGTTGGGTGGGAAAAGCAAATCAGAGATGTGTATATAGTATTATTTCATTTACATAAAGTTGGAAAGCATACAAAACCAAACTATATTGTTTCATGATATATTTTTGTATGTGATAGTATTAGAAGAAAGGAACAATAAATAGTATAAAGTTTTTCCTGTGAAGGATGGGGGTAAATGGGACTGAAGAAGGAAGGTCACTTTGGTTATTAGAGGTGCTGGTGATAATATTTTAATTGCTAATAGTATATAAATATATAAATAATCTCTGTGCATTCAGTATTAAAATCTAAAATTCATAGAACAAGTCATTAAAAAACTGAAGGAGGGATGCTGGGATAGCTCAGCCGTTTGACCACTTGCCTTGCAACCATGAGGTCCGTGTATCGTATTCATCCCCAGCCCATGCAAACCCATATGCAGAACTGCTGCACAACCGGGATGGCAGTGAAGGGTCTTACCTCTCTTGCAGAAGGACCCCAGTTTGGTTCTGACCCTTTGCAGCCCCACATCAATCTGTGTGGAATGAAACTATGTCACAGCTAATGATGTACAACTATGGAGGCTGCTCTGGGCTCTCCCCCTTCTCT
>PVKE010047550.1:0-11883 GCA_004027555.1 Craseonycteris thonglongyai | reverse complement strand
CATTAAATTTAATAAAAGAAAAGGAAAAAAGAAAAGAAAAATGTTGTCAGTAAAAACGGAAAGATAAAGAAGCTCATGGGCTCCAGGAACTGCAGCTGTGTGCAACAGCATCTGCAGTGCACACGTGCTCTGCTCTCAACCTGCCCAGGGAACAGTCACATGTGTGTTTGTCAACTGCTCTGTGATTATGCTGCCTGGCAGATGACAAAGGCTGTGTCTTGGCAATGCACAACCACCTGCTTCTGGGAAACCCTATCTACTACAGAAATGAAGCTGTCTCTGTCCTCTACTTCCCTTGGGGACTTGGGGTAACAACTGAGACTCTGAGCAAAACCATGATGGCAGCCATTAATCCGCAGGGCCACGCTGGGAATGAGCAACTTCCTGCAGCAGAAGACTAAAGAGTACAAGAGCCCTCTGTCTGTGTGGAGGACTGCTCCGGACCCCACAGACTTCATTCTCAGCCACACTTGACAGGTGTCATAACTATCACCATTTCCTGTCTGTCCTGCTAAGAGACCCACAGAGAAGAATTCGGCCTCTTCATCCTGTAGGAGTGATGGACGGTCCAATGCTTACCATTTCAGACGTTCATCTGAACAACAGATCTGATGCTTCTAGGAACATGATTTGAGCCACTCAGAGCCAAACCCATGGATGAGTTATGAGCCAGCTGTGTACTGTGTGTTTATTCTCATTCTACTAGACTCACAGTCGTTGTGATTCTCTCCTTTGAAATGGTCGCGAGCAATCACTAGTCTTCATTACGGGCATATGCCCAATCCACATTCACCATCACAAAACCGGGCTTGGAAAAGGTGAGTGCACATTAACAGCAGTAGGCAAGATGGACATATAATGGAGAAGGAAAGAAATCAAAGCACATTCTAAAGTCAACATAACTTGCTTTGAGATTTGCCTGCTTTGTAGACAGATTCTGGTTGGGGGAATCAAAGATTCCTTTGTCTGTATACCACATATACAATGGAAATCTCTAGCAGGCAAAAGATGAAACTGGATGATGAACAAAGTCCTATATTGAATGACAGCTTTGTTCTCTATTTTAGAGGATATATCTTTTACTGTAAGACAGCAGGCTAATTAAAATCTGGGAAACTCACTTTTAACTGAGCATTCATTAGGCTCATTTATTACTATTATTTATTAAAACTACATATTCATGACCATATGTAGTATATGTTAGTTTCCAGTATCTATAATAAAAGGGCCGACTGCTTCAACTTATCTTGAACTCATACTCAACTAAACTTCCCACTTACCTTTCACAGCTTGCTCACCAACAACTGTGCCTCCTAAAGTCCACCTGGGATGGTTTAGCAACTCTGTGAAATTAAAAAGCAGCAGTTTCAGTGAAGATTGTAAATGGCTGCTTCAAACACTGACCTGTTACTCTAAACACAAACATTGACCCAGAGACCCATAAAGCAGTTCAATAACCACTTTTCACGGAGCTGTCACTGAAGCCAAATTGTCCTGCTTGCTTGTTCTGAAAATGAAAAGGAAACAACAGGGTTTTCCATTAGCCGTCAGTGTTCTCAATACAATTACATTGCTTGTATGAGTTAGACCAGGGCCAACTCATTGACTGGCTGTGTTTTCATGAAACAGTATTGATTGGAATGGTTGAAGTAACTCTTACATTTCTAACTTCAGATTAATATCCAGACGTGCGGTGTCCAAGGTGACATAGGTGGTACTTAAAATCAAATAAAAAGTAACCTAAAACATAAAAATAGCTATGAACACAGGCCAAACATATTGACATCATAATGGTATTTAAAACAGTAAAATACAAAATGTGACGAAATCACCAACACTGGAATTTCTTTGGAAAGAAGTTCCGAGCTCACAGTCTGCTTGTGAGATGTTTTGGCTGCCAAGACAACTCTAATGTTTCTCCTATAACAGAAAAAGACGCTAGATCACATTCCATTCACTTGCCACAGTGCTGGCGTCTTTTCCTCTCAGCTGGTCTCTAAATATATTACACTTACAGGTAAAGCCCTCAGCTCTCTTTCTGCAGAATGAGTCCAAGTGTCCGGAAAAGATGCAATGAGTTTAGCTTCCTGAGCATGATCAACATCTTTTGTGGGATTTCTAGGATTAGATGGGCTGTTTGTCACTGTTATTTCTAGAGCAACATCCTTATGATCTTTTAGTACTAGATCTGAAATACCTTTTTGGCTATTAAAAGGAAAAGAATTGGGGGAAGCCGGGGTGGCTCAGTGGATTGAGAGTTAACTTTGCAACACCAGGGACCAGGGATTGAATCCCGGCCCCCCGCCCGTGCGGACCCATGTGCTGAACTGGGGAGTGCCCCCAGTTCAGTTCTCTCTCTGTCTCTGTCTCCATCTCTCTCTCTCTCTCTCTCTCTCTCTGTCAAAAACCATAAAAAATAAATAAATAAATAAAAGAAAAGAAAAGAAAAAGAAAAAAATAACAAAACAAGAAAAAGAAAAATATGTCAGAGTCCTCACTGCATTTTTCAGTAAACCCTTTCTTAACAAAAGCCAATGCAAAGCCAGTCATTTTTCTAGTGTGACAGAAGAATTCTTCCATTGGTAAATAAGAAAATTTGTCTTGATTTCCTTCTTAGCTATGAAATCTATATTCTAGTTTAAGGTTGCTGTTACACACACTGTCATCTCATCTCTCTTTTAAGAAGTGCGCCTGTAGGAAAAGAAAACCATGGTAATTACTGTCATTTAGGACTTAGAAAAACATCTATGTAAATAGATGACTGGCTGTTTCCACACACTTAGGCTGACCATACATACCATTTTAAATGGAACAGTACCATTTCTTTATCATATTTTCTGACCATCCCATCATTTTCATGTGTCAACTGTGTCCCATTTTATATTTTTCATAAAAAAATACAAAAAACTGAATGCTGACATTTATCATAAGGCACTAACTATGGTAATCAATGTGTTTAGTAAAACTACTAGTGTAACAAACCAGGAGGTTCTATCTACTTAAGCCAGTCACTGTCAGGCTTCTTGAGCGAGTGATGATCAGATGCCACCTTCTTTCTTGTTTGCTGTGGCTGGGAATTCAAGAGGCTGTCAGTCACTCAGCCCCATTCAGCACCTGGGAGCCAGGAGGGTCTGCTTTCTGACTCCTTGCCTGTTACTAAGCCCTGCCCCCTCATGCTACCACTCGTTAGACCTGCCTCTGCCCTTCACCCTACACACCAGGGGCTTGTGGCTCCCATGTTCAGCTTCCTCCCATGTCCTATCCAGCGCTGCTGAACATGAGTGAACAGCTCCCGCCTCCCCCGTGGCCGGACCCCCATTTCCAGGTTCTCCTCTGCCCACCTAGGTCACTCGTGTGAAGTCGTGCACACATTTTGCCATGTTATGTGCTTCTGTGGGATAGGCGGGGTCTGCTTATCTCCACTCATAAAAGCTGGTATTGGGTCAGTGAAAGAAGGTGTCAAGTAAATTGCCCGATGGAAGGCAGGGAACAGCAGCTAAAGGACACACACCTGCAGACACCAGAGTTAGCCCCTCCATGCTGAGCTGGAGAAAGCCCCCTGAGGCCACATCGTGAGAGAAGCATAGGCCTTGTAGGCCTGGACTCAAAACCCTTCTCTGCCAAGTCCTAACCCTGTGGCTTTGGGTAGAATTCTCTCAGGAGCCCCAATGTCCTCATATGTGAAATGGGCACAATCTTTCTTATGAGACTATTGGCATAATTTGATATTAACAAAATAATATACACACAGAGCTCTGCATGGTTCCTGGCACACAGTAGGTACTCAATAAAAAGGGACAATATTTCTGACTCAGCCATTATTTTATATATATATATATATATATATATATATATATATATATACGTATATATATATACGTGTATATATATATATATATGTGTGTGTGTATATATATATATATATATATATGTTATCTATGTTCCTAAAAAGTAAATTATATTTTTACTATTTAGATAACAGAGACTCTCTATATTTATTTGTGTTAGTCTCCAATTAATGATGACTTCTCAACACTAAATTCCGAGTCTCTGTCCCCCACTCTAGAAGTCAAATGGTTGGAACGATCTGTAGAACACTCAGCTGTCTGGGGGAACTTGCATTCAAAGGAACCCTTCTGAAGAGTCCTGCTGTAAATCAAACAATCCTTTCATTCTTCTACTAATAACCCCTTAATTTACCTGCTTTTATAAATTATAAAATACTGGATTTTTGTAAAGCATGGATTCCCAATGAGGCATTTCATTAATCTATTTTTTTTTCATTATACACATAGTTACAGTGTGAAAATGGAAATGGTGTTTAAAAAGCCAATGGTTGTGTGTTACTGATAACCAAGCCAATGCACATGCACCTTGCAAATAATGTCTTTAAGCACCCACTGAAATCCAGATGGCTCGAATTATAGACAGTCTGACAAAATTTATTTATTTATTTATTTATTTATTTATTTACTTACTTATTTACTTATTTATTTTGAACTGAACTGGGGGCCTCACCGCATTCAGGAAGCACACCCCAGCTCAGCATGTGTGTCTGCCTGGGCCCGAGCCAGGATTCGATCCTCGGTCCTCGGGGTTTCAAAGTGAGCGCTTACCCGCTGAGCCATCCTGGCTTTCCCTAATAAAATTTAAAATAAGTAACAATCAGAAAACTAGACATGGGAAACTTGCAGCCCCAGGGACCGAGGATCGAATCCCGGCCCCGGCCCAGGAGGACCCATATGCTGAGCTGGGGAGTACCCCCAGTTCAGTTCTTGCCGGGGCCTATGGAGGAGGCACCCGGCCCAGTTCCTGCCCTGTGCAGCCCTGTGCCCACCTGTGGAGTGAAACTATATGAAAAACTAATGCTGTCAACTATGGAGACTTTTCTGGGCCCTCCCCCTTCTCTCTGTCTCTCTCTGTGTCTCTCTCTGTCCAAAAACAGTAAAAATAAATCTTTAAAAAAAGAAAACTAGACATAAGAATTCTCCCTGGTAAGTGAATCAAGATTTTTTTTTAAAGTGTTCTATAACTTCAAGGGGCATCAGCTCTTTTTATTATGCAGTTTTAACGATTCCACATATAAGTGAATTCAGGTAGTACTTGGTTTTCTCCATCTGACTTACTTCACTTAGCATCATGCCCTCAAGGTCCATCCATGTTGTTCCGAATGATAGGAGTTACTCCTTTTATTGGCTGAGTGTATATAGGCGTATATGTATATGCACATGTGTATATATGTATATGTGTATGTACATATACATACATCACACATCCTTCATCTATTTCTCCACTGGTGGACACTTAGGTTGTCTATGTCTTGGCTATTGCAAACAATGCTGTTGTGAACATGGGGCAAGTAGCATTTCAAGTTAGTGTTTTCATTACCTTTCCCTATATTCCCAGAAGTAGATTTGCTGGCTCACACAATCACTGTGGACCAGGCACCTTCCATGTTTTGTGTGCTCAGTAAACGAGTACTGAAGATGTTTCCTGATGATGGCAATGTTCTCTACTGAAAATAATGGGGTGAAATGAGAGTGAATGGAAGGAAGCATCAGATAGGTGAAGACAGTGAAAAAGAAAGATGTCCACATACTAGAGAAACATGCTCATTCTTTAAATTTTATAACAGCATTGAATCTTTAAAAATGTCTTTGGGAGATGCCAGGATGGCTCAGCAGGTTGAGTGCTCGTCTTAGAGCCCTGGGGTCCAAGGATCATATCCCAGCCCCAGCCCCAGCCTCAGCCCACGTGGACCCACATGCTGAACTGGGATGTGCCCCCAGTTCAGTTCACTGAAACAAGATTCCCATACAGGAGGCTCCTGGCCCAGTTCCCACCCTACACAGCCCCATGCCCACCTCTGGAGTAAAATTATGTTGAACACGGATGATGTACAACTGTGGAGACTACTATGGGCAAGCCCCTTCTCTCTCTCTCTCTCTCTGTTTTTCTCTCTCTCTGTCAAATAATAAAAAAATAAAATATATATCTTTGATGTAGAGACAAAGAGAAGGGGAAAAAAAAAAAAAAGCCCATTTTACTTTGGGGTCAGTACCAGAAAGAAACCCTTTTGCAAAATTGAGCTAAAAATTACCAGAGAATTTCACAGAGACAGATGAGAGGTGGATAAAATGATGACCAAGGCCAAGTGCAGCCTGGATCCTCTGATCCCAAGAAATAGCTGAACAATGTTAAACTTCTGTCACTTCCCATAGGAAGTGTATTTCCAGCTTTTCCTATCCTAGCACTACCCTCTTGTGATAACATGATAGAACTGCAGCCACTACAACTGAAGGCATTCCATTCTAGGCCAACTCTTCTTTCTGCAGTGGCAAAGAAAAAAATGCACAGGAACTCTTGCTCTATGCTAAGCTTTGTTCTAATTAATTGCTCTACATACATTAACTCATTTAAGATAGGAACTATTATCCCCAACTAATAGGTAATCTGACTTGCCTAATGTCACTCAGCAATTAAGCGACAGGATTTGAAAAGAGGTCTGATTTTAACCAGTACACATTCTATTTGGTATTTACTAACACTTTAAATAAGTATCTGTTGTAGACATGTAGAAGTGTCAATGAATTAATTGATACACCATCCTATTCTTTGTTTTGCAGCATTTGCTCAGCAGCCATCAGAAATTCTCCTTTGATATGAGTGAAGAAATGTTATATTTTGAGGTGTAAAGATCAATTTTGGCCTTTTGAGCCACCTTCTTGCTGGGGGCCTGCTTCCACCTCCTGGAAGTGTGCTTTCTCTGCTTTACCTTTCAATAAACGTTTCTTTCACTACTGTAAAGAAAGATTAATTTAGAATCTTATATATTTCTAGGACATAAATGTTTACCATAAAAGAAAGACCCCTAACTTATAAAAGTCTGCAGAGCAAAGCAGAACCTTTTTTCTGTCTCTCTCTGAAACACACACACACACACACAGAGGCATTGTTGTTTCATATAGTAATGTTTATAGGCTCTTTTTGAAAATTTATTGTTTACAACTTGTTCTAATCTTTACTTTTCACCCTAAATCCACTCAAATATCCATGACAAGAGAGGACATGATTCATTCGAGGGGGAAAGTAAAATCTCTGACTCATAGTCCACTGAGTGAAAGAGGCCCCCAGCACAGGCAGGTCCTTGAGCACAAGAAGTCAGCTGTTGGCTTTTGAAGGTGTATGTGTCCTGGTTTGGCTTAGATAGGGAGACTGACAATGAGGACAGGTGTCACTGGGAACTGGAAGGATTGATCCCTGACAGGATCTGTGCTGCCAAGTGCAAACCTACAGGAGCATGTGAGCCACGTTGGGACACTCTGGGATGGTGAAGTAGTCTGTGGGCAGGGCCACTTGTGGGGCATTCTATGTTTCATAGAGCCAGACAAAGGACAGCCAAAGCAGGAAAATTATCTGGGAAGCGGGAAGAGGTGAGACTGTCAGTTACCCAGGGATATGGGATAAAAGTGTGTCTGAAATAGGTTTTTTTAATGGATTAGAGGAAGCAATATAATTTACATAAAGATATTTGCAAAAATAGTGTTTTGTGAAATTTCATCAAAATCATGGGAGCAGAATAAACTGTATAATTTCCCAGAATTCTTAGCACAAATATGGTTTCAACCCTGTAACCAAAGAAATGAGAGAAACCTAGCACCAGCTCCTCAGAGAGGGTCTCTGAGAGGCAAGGCCTGTTATCCATCTCATCCAGAGGCTTTGATCTCCCCACTCTAGTCCACGCTTACAGCCTGGGGTTTGTGGGACTGAGCTGAAGGGAAGGCAGGGACAGACAACAGTGTTGGCCTAACTGAGAGGGAGAGAAGCTGGTTCTAACCAGCACTCAGCAGGACTCTGTACCACCGTCTGATGTGTCCTGAGCCAGAGGCAGATCCACAGCTGAGGCAGACTCAGCCTGCAGGTCACAACTCCCCAGCTGGCCGCCCTGCGTTTCTAAACTGAGTGGACTGACCCCCAGCACAACTAGGTGAGCCATCTCATTCCCTACAGCCCTTCCTCTGTCCTCCCTTCCCAGGAAAGGGCCTGCAGTTGATATCACCACTCACCACAGGGTTTGTATATTAATATTTCTCCCAAATGTACAGTTGATGGCTCTATGAGTATTTGTTAGAAACTTTGCATCAGTGATCAAGGTAGCAAAGAAGGGTCCATACACCACCAGTACCCTCCACAGATATTGGAGGCACTTGGGAGCAAGCCCTCCTTGTAGACCCATTACAGTTGTCCCAGGTAAATGGCCACATGAGCTGGCTACCACTTAGGATGGCAGGGCAGAGTACTGGATCAGATAAGGAAATTATGGTGAATTCTAGCTCGATGGGTCACCATATGCCATCTGAGACCACTCACTGACCTATGACTTGAGCAAGATACAACACAGTTGGGTCCACCTACTAGGGTGAGTCACATGAAAGTACTCAAGTGAGAAGTTGTTTGAATGATGAGAGAGTAAGCACTGCTATGCTCATGGAACATCATCAATGAGTAACAAGTATGATTCTCAACCTAGAGTCCAGAGAATTCAAATAAATACCCTGAAAAACCACTTATACAGAGGGCAAGATGCTCTGTTTTCTTAACCTAGTGAGCAAAATACTATGAGGGAATGATGGGAGGGGAGAAAAAGTAATATTGTTATGAAACAGATAAGGAGGTAATATGAATATATGACCCAAATAAAATGTTTATGTCCTATGTCTTTTTGAAAGGAATATAGTGTTATATTTTCCTATCACCGTATAAAATCAATAGGGTGATTTTCTGCAGAAAAACATTCCATCAACTCAGTAATACCTAACAAAGGCATGGTATAAAATTAGTATACCAGAACCTGTAAAGGGTTTTCTGCATTATGTATTCTTCATTTCAATTCATGGCATCACCATCCATCCACTCTTCATCCAAGTCAGACCCCTCCCTTTCTCTCAACCCCCATACATCCCATCAACACCAAGTCTCCCCACTTCACCTCCACCTTGTACAGACAATACCTCCACCTACTTCCCTCATCACTTGTACTGATCTCTCTCACCCTCTAACCTAGACACCTTTAGAAAGAATGGGCCACACTCACTTAGCTGTGTGTCCCGAGTTCTAAAAGGTAGTGGTGGAAGGAAGCCCCCACAACTGAGGGGCAGCCCAGCACAGCATGAGAAATGGGCCTTCCCAACTGCATGCCTCAGGTGGACCAAACCCTTGCGAGGTGGGTTTGAAGGTGAGCAGGTGTGGAACGCTGAGCTAGGATCATAAATGCAGGAAGGTGGTTGCAGGAGCTGCAAGGGAAAATCTGCTACTCCCCACACTATTTCTTCTGCGTGGATTTGTACAACCTTAGTGGTCACGAACTTGAGCCCTAGAATCACAAGGCTGTGTGACCTTAGGCATGTTATACAAGGGCTGTCTGGAAAGTATCCAGTCACACAATATGAACAATAGAGGCGTCTATGGTTGTATTTTTTCTAGGCAGCCCTTGTGCAGTATCTCACTTGCAAAATGAGAACGATGATAGCACTAAATGGGGGAGGGCGGTGTAGTGAGCAGCCAGTTAAATGAGCCGTAGAGTGCTTTGCACACAGCTGCCTGTAGTGGACGCACCATAACCATTAGCTACCCCAGTTTTATCTCACCGTTCTGGCTCAGCCCCACTGAGGGCCTGAAACAGATAATTTTGGGAAATTATCACCACGATCTCCTCTGACTTTCAGATAAGAAGACACATACAGGGCAGGAAAAGACTTGAGGAACAAAAATGGATAGGCTAGCAGCAAACTCTGCACTATCCACTTTTAAAGATTTAACTCTGTTAGCTATTTCTCTGTTCCTACTTCTCTTAAAGTCTTTAAACTATTCTTCCACTTCTTTTTCTTTTCTTCTTTTCTTTTCTTCTCTCTCTCTCTCTCTCTCTCTCTCTCTCTCTCTCTCTCTCTCTCTCTTTCTTTCTTTTCTGCCCCTGACCCACCTTTTTTCCTGTGTGAGAAACAGAAAGAACATGAAATTTGGAGCATGTTATACCTGAATCCAAATCTTAGTGTGGCCAGGTACATTTGTGTGGCTCAAGGGAGAGTTGTGCTCATGTCTCTGTGCTTTGTTTTCAAGCCCAATTGTAAAAGAGAATGTGATTGCCTACAAATAAAGTCAGTTAATGTACATGGAACCCCTAGCACCGTGTGACATGCTGAAGGCACTGAGCAATGTGGTTGCTGGTCTCTTGGTGCTACAAATCCAGAACTTTCCTTCCTTCTCTTCCCAAGGCCCATCACCCAATCATTTCAACTCCCCACTGGGCATATGATGGTTAATGCTATACAGCAACTTGTCTAGACGATGGTAACCATAGTCAAACTTTAGTCTATATTTTTCTGTAAAAGTATTTTTTTAATATGATTAACAATTTAAGCAGCTGGCTTTAAGTTAAAGAGATTAGCCTTCAAAATGTAGGTGGGCCTCATCCAATCATTTGAAGGCCTGAAGAGAAAACAGGTTTTCCTGGAGGTTTCCCAAAGAAGAAGTAATTCTGCTACTGACTGTAACATACAAATTCTGCCTGACTTTCTAGCTTTTGGACTCAAGACTGCAGCGTCAACTTTTACATTTGCCTGTTAGCTTGCCCTACACATTGTGAATTTTCCACCCCGACAATCACATAAGCCAGTTCCTTAAAGTAAATCTCTATTTACCTATTATATTATCTATCTATCCATCCATCCGTCCATCCATCCATCCATCTAGCCATGTATCTATAGCTATATATTATCTATTAATCCATCGATCTATCATTCTATCTATCATCTATATTTCCCTATTGGTTTTGTTTCTCTGGAGAACTCTGATTTTGATTGTCCAACCCATTACCCTGATTTGCCCACAACACTAGTGGGTAGTGTCCCAGAGCCCAATAAAAGGCCAGTTCAGCACAAAAAGCTTATTTTGTTTCTCTTCCAAACAATTAGCCATGGAGGGTGGTTCAGCCATCTTACTCATTCCTCTTAGTCTCTCCCTCCCATATGGCTGGAACCATGTCCTGTCCATGACAGCTGCCTGGAAGGCTGCAACCTCTGTTTAGCCCAGACTACCAACTGGGGGCTACGAGGATTTAGAGAGCAATGTGCTTCCTCATCCTCATGTCTTAGTGACTATACAGATCAACGCAGAAATGCCTGATTGGACATTGTGGAGTGAAGCACTCAAAGGAGGTAGGAAACCAGCTTTGATATAACTAAGAATTCCTAAGTACTTAAGAGAAGACCAAGCCCAGCTTAGGAAAATTCTCTGCATTACATTTGAGATCAAAACCACAATAAATCCAGAGTTAAAACTTATCTTAAATTAAAAAAAAAAACACACGACTCCATAATAATAAATAATTGGTTCAGGGCAATATTCCAAGACAATCCAGTCAAACACTATTTTAATACCCTGAAAATATTCACACACAAGCTTTTGACATCTGATACGTCAACACAGCGATGCTGATGTGATTTATTATCCCTAAGGTATATCCGCTCTGCATTTTCTTATTATTTTTCTTTCCTCACTTCTCTCCCTTCTGCTTTCCTCTCCTTCACTCCTTTCTCCTCCTTAATTCTCATCTTCCTTCCTTTCTTATCTCTCCTGGCCTTTCTCTTTCAGCCTCTCTCCTCCCTCCATCATTATGCTGTCAGGACACATAGAGGAACAGGGAGGATCATCCTCTCCTAGGCGCTGTCCCCTCTGCACATCCACGCCGGTGACACGGGATTCAGGTAAGCATGAGGAGCAGCTCTGAACAAAAGGGCCCCGAGAGCACCCACCAGGACCGCAGCTTGCAGATGGAAGGTGTGCAGGGACAGGGGACATGGGTCATCTGCAAGGATGTGAGATGGC
>PVKE010047549.1:0-11884 GCA_004027555.1 Craseonycteris thonglongyai | reverse complement strand
TTTATGTCCCCATCACTATCAAGAGAGCTCTTGTGTGAACACCTTGCAATGGACATTTCTCCATTTCTGTCTTAACAGTGGCCACTTCAATCCTTCTTGGCTACATAAAGCTGGGTCTGACTACAGGGTGGTCCTGGACAGACCTTACCCTCTAAAGAAAATATGCCACTGGGGGCAGACACGATGAATGGTTCCAAATGAAGAGATGGCTGAGAGTCCTTGGGGAATCTTTAAGATGTCTTCTGGCTCAGAAATCCATTGTTTTAAATCATCTCCTCTCAGCACTTGAAGGTTCCATTTACAATGACATCAGATTCTTCCTTGAGTCTTACTGTTCCCCTGGCAGATGGTGCCTCTGATTTAAAATCTTGATTTTTTTTTCTGTAGCCACACCCAACAAGATGTTGTCCAGTTATACGTTCTACAGCTTTTCATACAAAATGCTAGTTTCATAAAGATTTTTACTACAAACTGCTTTGTTACTTTTTCTCCAGACAGAACAGCCTCTCCCTCTCCCCTACCAAGATTTACTCCCTAAGAGTGATGTCTTCACCATCTCAGGTGTCCATCACTGTCCCAGAAAGACATGATAACAAAATGCGTCCCTAGGAAATGGATGCAGATTCCAAGAGCCCAATGAAAAATATTAGTAACTTCATTTGCTTGAGCCCTGCCTTGTGCCATTGTGGATTTTCATATTTCTTACTTGGTTTTATAAATAGGACACACAGGCCTGAAAAGGTTGTGATTTTCCCAGGGTCACCCAGTGAGTAAATTGGCAGAGCAGGAATTCAGACCAGCCAAATCTCTTGCAGAAAGCTGGCTCATGTGCCCTGCCCTTCACCTGCTGCGTGTAAGGATCTAACATATAATTGAGGAGGTACCTGAGAATTAAGTGGCAGAGAAGGGTACTCAACAAGTAGTTGTGAGACAGTTGGTGAGCTAATTGGGAATATATTCACGTTCAATGTTTTACTCATGCCACACCAATATGGGTAAAATGTGCTCTAGCCATTAAAAGCTATGCTTAGAAATGGTTTTATATGAAAATTCATTCAATTCTCCAGTTTGAGTCTGTTTGCACTGCTAGTGCAAGGTATCATTAACTGGGGGATGGGGCGGGGGGCTTATAAACAACAGAAATGTACTGCTCATGCTTCTGGAGGCTGGAAGCCTGAGATTAGGGTGCTACCAGAGTCATATGAGGGCCCTCTGCCAGGTCACACACATCCCCTTGTGTCCTCCCATGACAGCAGGGCCAGAGAGCTCTGTGGGTTCTCCTTTAGAAGGGCTCAAATCCCATTCATGAGGGCTCTACCCTCAAGACCTAAACACCTCCCAAAGCCTCCCCCCCCCCATTACTAATGCCATTGCATTGGGGTTTAGGGTTCCAACATGTGAATTTAGGGAGACACAAGTATTCAAATCATTGCACCTCTACTGACCAGTTGCGTAGTGTTCATTTTTGATAGTTCCTGGGCCTCCTGATGGCAGACACAGTATTAACTTCGGCAGTTGTTTTTCCCTTATTACAAGTCTTAACCAAAAGGTTGCCAGTCCTAAAATCTTCTCATTTCATTCATGTGTCATGATATGGATAAATCCATGTTCTTTAAAGCGAAGCAGAATGAACGCCGGACTGCCAGTCCTACATGCCATGCTTCACCCTTGAATCCACCTATCAGGACTTGAAAAGCCTCTGCCTTATGCCAGCCTTTCTTCCCTCTCTTTATTTCTTGGTCGACTGCATTCAAAAGCAACCAGGGTCCCTGTTAACACTCGCTGCAGTCTTTTCCTGAGAAAAGCCCTGGAGGGCATCCAGGGCCAGAGGCCTTTGAAGGTGCTTTTCTTCTGGGTGTGTGATGTGTTCCCTTCCCCATCGTGCCTGGTCCTGGATAAATCTCCACTCCCCCTGCCTGGCTGTGTCTTCTGGGAGGAGGACAGCTAGGACCATCAGTGAGGGGACCAGAATACTGGCTCCTGATGGGTTTTTCCTAGGTTTGCAGTCCTCGACCTTTCTAGGTCTTGATGCCCTTCCCTGGAAAGCAGAGTGTCCTGCTGAGGGAGCCCCGGACAGACATGAATGTCAGCTGTGATGTTGTTAGTTAGTGCGATGGCTACTGCTCCCCCTGGAGCAGAACCACTGCTGCCTGGGGACTCTGCCGATCCCCCTGGGAATAGCTAGCCGCAGGAAAGATGCCTTTCAACAGTGCTGTCCATGAGGGAGAAATAGGGGGCAGGGCATGGAAGCAAATGGAACATGTGAACCATGTCAGAACCACGATTTCCACTGCTGCTACTTCACTGCTGCATGTATGGAGCACCTGCTGTGTGACAGGCCCTGGGCTAGGCTCTGCGGTCCCAGTGGGGATGGACACAGATAGTCTTCTTTGTGAAGCTGCTTAACATCTAAATTTGAAGACAGGAAACCCTCACATACAAGAAAGACAAACATCCCAGCAAAGGAACAGTCATGAGCACCTACCCAAGCATTGTTGGCACTAAGAGAGACACAGGACGAGTGGGGGTAGAGAGTTACAGACTGAAGGTATACTTGGGAGTGGACAGGAAGGAGCTGTTTTGGGACATGGCATTTTGTCAGAATCCTAAACTATGAGAGGGAGCCAGTCTCACAAAGGGCTGTGGTAAGAGCATCAGACAGAGAGGTCTGCATGGGACACAGGCCCAGAGGCAAGAAGATGGGTTAGTGGGCCCCAGTCTTCCCTCATTTAAAATTCATGATGCTGGGGAAGCCAGGATGGCTCAGTGGGTTAAGTGCTCACTTTGCACCCCTGGGGACCGAGGATCAAATCCCGGCCCCAGCCCGTGTGGACCCATATGCTGAACTGGGGAGTGCCCCCAGTTCAGTTCTCACTAGGGTGAGACCCTGGCCCAGTTCCTGCCCTGTGCAGCCCCGCGCCCACCTGTGGAATGAAACTATGTGAAAAAACCAATGATGTGCAACTATGGAGACTGTTCTGGGCCCTCCCCCTTCTCTGTCTCTGTCTCTGTGTCTCTCTCTGTCAAAAACAATAAAAATAAATCTTTAAATTAAAATTCATGATGCTTCTGGTCCTCCTCCTTCCAGAATGTAGTCTCTGCATCTTCACCCATCCTCTTCTCCTTCCTGCTTCGTTTATTGGTCCCATTTTCACACAAGATTGAGGCTTTATCTCATAACCTTTCCATCTTACCTTCTCTCCTCTCAGTGTTTCTTTGCCTTGCTTTTACAAATACTCTTTTATTTGTAAGATATTCTTCTCCTGCCTGGTCTCCACCCCTGACCCGCCTCTCCTTCCTTCTCAGACCTCTAGAAAGGCCAGACTATAATCACAGCCCCCTTTTATTAGGAACTTCTCTTTGAGATCTTGCACCACCTCACCATTCTAAGGAAAGAAGTCTCAGAAGTCACCAGGAACCCGCTGCTACCAAGTCCATGGCCTTTGAGCATCTTCATCCCCGCTGGCCTCTCCTGCTCACTGCTTTGGTCTTTTGGTTCTTTCACCTCTTTCATAGTCCTTCTCCGTGGCCTTTGCTACCTTGGTTTCTCCTTCTAACTCTAAACAAAGGGCAAAGACCAAGGCTTACTCATAGGGACTCTGCTACTGTAGGGCTTCTGTCTCCACTCATAGCTTAAACCACCATCTCCCCAGAAGCGGCTTCTGATCTCCATCTTCAGCTCTGACCATGCACCTAAATGTTACTCTCTTACAAGTTGGTCCTGGTTGCCCTCTATCTGGGTGACCACAGACAAGTCCCTTCCCATCTCAGGGTCTTTGTCACTATACCTGTAAAATAATGAGAAGTGGGCAGTCTGGCCTCTTTTGTCCTTATACTCCAATAAATCGGTGATTTTTACATGTCTTCATTCCTTCGTAGAATAACTCTATTCTCTTAAAATCATCATGTTTAAAACCAAACCAAACTCTTCTCTTCCTTTCCATCTATATCACCCCAGCCTAGACCCTCAATGCTGCATCTGTGGGTGACTTGGGTGCTCTTCCCAGCGCCTGTCCCCTCTGAGCAACTTACATATATTGTCTGAACAATCTTTTTCCAGCTAAGGCCTTGAACTCTTCCTGCAAGTCGTACCTTGATCCACCCTCATCCAGAAAATGTCTCTTCGTTCCCCAGCTCTCTGTGGGGACTCACTCTTTGGAGCTCCTTGATTATGAATGATCAGTACTGTTAGCCCAATAATGTCATTTTTGTTCTCATTACATGGCAGGACTCAGTACCAAGGGCAGGGACTGCCACCAGGCAGATATACTGCATACAAAGATGTTTGCTGTTGATAAGGAATCTTCCTGACAACCTCAGGAAGGTGGCTTTCCAAATCCCCCAGTTTAGCTCTTTGATAATAACTTTTCTGTGTTTTATTACGCATACTCACGTGCTTTTCTAAAGTGTGGTATACTGAGCATAATTTATCTGGAACACCAATCCTGCTATAATACAATGATTCTCCAAGTGGTGCCAATAACCATGCTATTGAGTTTATCATGCAGGTTTATCAAGAGGCTATGTGAGTTATGAAAGCATCCACTGTAATGCCTAGCATGGAGCAGATGCTCTGTATGTTAGTTTGCCTTCCTCTTCTTTTAAGTGGTCATTTTTTTTCCTTTTTAATGTAGAGCAGGTGGTGGATGAAAATAGATCAGAAACTATTTATTGCCCTGGTCTAAAATTTCAGGGCAGGGAATTTAGACGCATAGTAAAAGGATTAGTTATTTCCAGTGAGTCTGGACTCTATTCAGCAGGGAAACTCATCAAGGGAGGCACCCATCTGTGATGCTTTAGAGAGGAAGAAGACCTGTATGTTTGTGTAACCCTCATTTCAAAGATGGGGAAACTGAGGCTCAGAGAGCCCAGAGCCTGTCCTTAACCCTTGTAGTGCGGTGGGCCGATATATCGGCTCCTACGTAGACCATTAAATGATGCTTCGCATTTCTTGCGAGTACCGCTGGCAGAAGGCAGCACTAAGAGGGTTAAGGTTATAGCCTGTTGGTGGCAAGTCCACAACCAAGCCCAGATCTCTGAACTCTGACTGCAGACATGTTTCTTGTCATCACACATGAACTCTCTCTCCCACCAGCCCGGAAGCCCTCTTAAGCACATCCTCTGTTGTGTGCATGTTTGCATATGTCCCTGGCATGTAGCAGATGGCTCCTGAGTACCCGTGTATAGTGAAGCAGATGCATTGTACTCACACAGCTTTGTGATGGCTGCACAAGCTCACAGTAACTGTCACAGACACCAGAGAGTCATCCTGAGGCTTTTCTCCAGGGGCCCTATGAGTGCCTTGTCAGGCTACTGTTTCTCTAGCTGCTTGGGAACTTGGAAAAGATGGACTTTTCCAGCCAACCAGCCCCCAGAAGATAGTATGTGCTGTTTACACTGAAACACTGCCCTCAGGAGATAGTTATCGAGCGTCTGCCAGGTGCCATGCACTGTATACAGCGATGAACAGGACAGAAATGGACCCTTCCCTCATGGAAAATCATCTTGTGGAAGATGACAAAAAAAGAATTAGAAGAAAGGTAAATATACTACCACCTAGTTCAGGCTGAGCAATCCTCTCCAGTGGCTAGTCTCCACCTATTTCCAAGACAGAAAATAAAAACAATACTACACAATGGGGCTCTGATACAGACCCCAAATCCAAAAGTCAATACATTTTACTTTATTTTATCTCAATTGATCTCAGCTCCCAAATGTTCTAGCTTCAAAAGATAAGATTAGGTGCCATTAAGCCAGCCCAACCAGCATTGATTTAAAAACCTTCCTTGATGCAATAGTATAGAGAAGGTTGTAGACTCTTATTAATCTCCTTGTTATCAGCTTGATCTCAGCCTGCCAGGAGCCAGCTCACCTGATTCCCAATTCTGCCCACATCCTTCCAGGCCTCTGGCTGTTGTGTATCAGGCCATGGAGCCTGTACTGAAACATGAGTCACCTGCTCACGATGCTTACTTTAAGTGCGGGCTGATCCTTCCTCATGGAACAGGGAAAAGGGGGAAAAGTGGCTTCATTTGTAAATGAGATGGAACTCAGTGGGTTTCAAACAGACAATTATGAGAGTAACTCAAATAACCCACCAGATTTTCTCTCCTTCAGCCAAGGAGAGAAAATATAGTTGACACTTGAGCAACATGAGTTTGAACAACGTGGGTCCACTTATCCATGGATTTTTTTCAATAATTACTATAAGTGGAATTTCTCTTCCTTGCAATTTTCTTGATAATGTTTCCTCTCACTTAGTTTATTGTAAGAATACAGTATATAATACATATAACATATAAAATATGTGTTAATCAATTGTTTATATTATCAGTAAGGCTTCTGGTCAACAGTAGGCTATTAGTTAAGGTTTTTGGGGGGCAGGGGACAAAGGTTATACCGTACGTGAATTTTCAACTGCCCCTAACCCTGAGTTGTTCAGAGGTCCACTGAATACAAATGATTGCAGAATGTAAGGTGGCAGGGGCCTTTCAGAACCTCAAGGAATTAACAGCCTTCTTCCTGCCCTCTCTCCTTTCTTTCCTTCACACTCCAAGCTAGCACCTACTCTCTGCCAGATGCCATGCACATATGTGAAATGGTCCTGGCCCTCTTAGGGCTATAATCTGGTAGGAGAGAAAGGCACAGTTCAAACACTAGCAAGTGTGAGGAGCGATGAAAAAGAGAAGCAGAGTGTGCTAGGAGGCTGTAGGATGGGGGGTCTAACCCTGTGGTGTTGCTGGGGTGGGGGTGGGGCTTTGCGGCCTAAGGCATTCTTGCCTTTTGATCACCTACAGCAGGGGTGTCAAACTCAATTAAAACATGGGCCATTTGGTGCAACAGGCAAGATGCACGCGGGCCACATCACATTTACAAACGTCGCCAGAACTGAGTCAGCACATTTATACACGCCCACAGGCCCCAGGAAAGGTACTGGGCCACGTGTCTACTCATCTTCAGTAGTTAAAGGATTAACGAGGGAATTTTGTGTACGGTATTGCCTCGATATCCCCTAAGCGCTATTTTTTTCATAACAATTTTTTCTATTTTCATTTTATTTCAGAGCATCGTGGGCCACAAAAAGTTACCTCGGGGGCCGCATGTGGCCCGCGGGCCACCAGTTTGACACCCCTGATCTACAGGATTGTTTCATTGCACGATGCTTTGTTTGTGCACTGGGCAATTTCCCACATACAGTGAGAAACTGAATCTGTAATAGGTTCTCTTCTGGAAGATTAACTCACTCTCGATAGACGCATTTTGTAAGGAGTTGTCACAGCTTTGCTACCGCGGAGGCAGGTAATGGCCATAGGGAAGAAATACAGTAAGCATGTCATCACTGTATAGACTTCAGTCATTTTCCGCATCTGTCTTCATGTGTTTGGCTACCTTACTTTATTGACTTAATACTTGTCTTTAAATTGACTTGCTTAAAAACTTAAATGAATTTATCATAAAAGGAATCTTTACATCACTAACATAAATAGGATACCACTATCTCTTGCCCTAAATAGAAGGTAATGGCAACAATAAATACAATTGCATTCTTGGCTTCCAGCCTGCCCGGAGGCTGTCTTTATCTGGAAGAGCAGATTGGTTCTAAAAGGCTCCCCTATACTTATGTTCGATCACCCTTAGAGGCCTTTCCGACTCAAATTCCTCCATTTTTCATAACTGAGAGCAGAGTTTAGAATTTGATTGCAGGCTGGGCAAGCCACCAAACCATGCAGGAACCCCAAGAACTCTAGGGAACTATTATTGCGTGTGCCAGCTGTGAAGTAGGGCCATTGGCTGTGTGTATGAACACACCTTAGCCAAGCTCATTGAGGGGCTTATGGACACAGCCAAGAAGTGCTTTGCTGACCAGTTTCTCTGGAAACTCCTGTCACGTGTTCTAGCCCAGAGTCAAAGTTGTTTCTGGTACAGACACATTTGCAGCTCCGTAAACTCATTTAATGGTCAGTTCAACCCTTGGTTAACATTTCTCCTCATTTGGGAGCAGGACAAAGGGAGAGTAGCAGCCATGTCCCCAAGGCTAAACCTTGGCCCCAGGAAAACGTCTAGCTAGACCTTGATAAAATTCAGTTCTTTTTCCTGTATTAAGCAGTTACTCTGCCTGAGTCTCAATTTACTTGTTCATAAAAAGGGTTTTGCAAGGGGGGTTTATAATCAAGGTGTGAAAGAATGTATGAAAGATTCCTGGTGTACACAGAGGCCTCCAGCAAGTGACTGTAATAATAATTCTTATTAATTTTTCTGACATCCGTTTGAGGGTCACTCTAGGCCAGCTCTGTGATGGGCAACGGGGATCCTTAGACAAGCTTCCTCTGGTTTGAAGGACCCAGGACACTGCCTTGGCCTGGAACTCTGCAAAAAGCTGAGAAATCAGTTATCTCCAGCATGGAGGGAGTGTGCATGCAAATGACCTGAGTCTTATGACAATGCAGATTTAATTCATTATGTCTGGATCTGGGGTGAGGCCCAAGATTTTGCATTTCTACCAAACCTCCAGATAGCTATCCATGTTGCTGGACTGAGGACCCACACTTTGAGTCACAAGACTCCAGCCCAGTGGTTCTGGTGTGGTCCTCAGAAGGACAAAAGGTATCAGCAGCAACTGGAACTCGGTGATGCAGAGGCTCAGACCCTACCCAGCCCTGCTGAATTAGAAATGCTGGGGTGGGGTCAACAGGTTTCTAAGAACCTCAGGCAGTACTGAGCCACAGCTCTGGTACTTCCTACCCCTGGAATCCACCGCACTTGCTCCCTCCTGTTGTCTTACGGAGAATGAGTGAAAGGAGCCTAAAAGGGAAGAGATAGCTGAAACCCAGCAGGAGCCAAGTGTCATGATCCACATTTGGGACCCTCTTTTCTGATTCACCCTTGAACTAAACAAGAAAGGTGGTTACTTTGTTGCAGGTGGTAAGGAAAGGGGCAGCTAGAAACCTCCATTTGAGAGGATGTGGTGGTCTGGTCTGTTTGCAACCTTGGCCTCCATGCTCCCTCCCCTATGCTTCCTTCCCCTACCACCTTGAGCCTTCTGTCCTTGCAGTTTAGGCTTTCAGGAGACCTTATGATCCCCTCCACTGAATGTAGACAAGCAGGCAGACTGACAAGCAATGCCACAGTGCCCACAGAAAAGGACGCGTGTGTGCGTTCCACAGTCCCAACTCCTAGGAGTTGGGTACTTGGGCTACTTACAGCAAGTATGTCCAGATATACTCACAACAAAAAATGGTTAGTATGATTCTAACTCTAGGTCTCCATCCTTTTTTCTTTTGCTCCCTCCACACGCTCCCCACCATGGTTTTTGGTACTATATTTTTCTTCAATTAAATAATATACTGATGTTGTTTTGTTAAAATCACAATTACATTCTTAAATCATTGTGTCTTGAGCACCTGCCAGGCATCCTTCTGGCTGCTTTCATTTGTGTAAATCTGTGTTTTTAATTGTGGTTAAATACACATAAGGAAAAATTACCATCTTCATTTTTAACTATACAGTTCCATAGTGTTAAGAACATTCATATTGTTGTGTGACCAATCTCCAATTTTTTTTTCATCTTACACAACTGGCACTATACCTTTGAACAGTAACCACACCCTCCCCCAGCTCTTGGTAACTCCCATTCTATTTTCTTTATGAATTTAACTACTCAAGATATCTCATATAAGGGGAATCATAATACTTGTTCTTTTATTCTGTTTTATTACACTTAGTATAATGTCCTCAAGTTTCATCCATCTTGTAGTATGTGTCAGAATTTATTTCCTTTTTAAGGCTGGAGACATTCCATTCATTATATGTATAGGCCACATTTTGCTTATCCATTCATCCATCGATGGGCATCTTTTGGCTATTGCGAATAATACTGCTATGAACATGGGTGTATACATATCTGTTCAAGTCCCTCCTTTTAATTCTTTTGGACAATGACCAAAAGTGGAGTTGCTGAGTCAGATGGTAATTCTATGTTTAATTTTTTGAGGAACCGCCATCCTATTTTCCACAGCAGCTGCACCATTTTACATTCCCATCATTTCTGTTTAATTGAATCCTCATAACACCATCAGTTGGATATTATTAACCCCAATATACAGAGTAGGAAACTGAGGCTCAGAGAGGTGAGGTCACCTGCCCAAGGTCACATAGGTAATAAGTGTTTCACTGGAGGCTGGAGCCTCAGTCTTCCAACTGCATCTCCCAGCTCCTCCAAAGGTGTGGCCCAGTGTCTGGAGGCATGAGTGGTGAGTCTGGCTCTTAGGGAGGGCTTGCCAGTCCTTCTAGACCAGCCCCAGGAGGGCAGCTGGGAGAGATTCACATTGAAGATGCAGTGAGTCATCCTGACACTGCTGGAGGCTAGAGCTTTGGTGGGCAGCACCTGCAGCCTGGGGAGGGGTTGTGGAGCCAGCCACCCCAAGGCTGGACTTGGCTTTGGGTACCGTTCACACGTCATCCAGAGTCTACATAAAGTCACTTCCCAAACTTCTGGAACCTCAGAGGTGCAGGGGAAGGGGTTTTGCTGCTTACAGGAGAAGAGCACCATATCAATTTACCAGCTCATTTTCTCCGGATATCGTACGCCTTCTCCCTTCATTATTTATGCAATGCTGGCATTCACTGAGAAAGGTGTGAGTTAATCCAAGGTATCACTCCTGAGCGCACAGCCAATAATCTTGTTCTTGAAACTGGAGCTGGATAAATGTAACAGCAAACACCCACAGCTCTCTGAGCAGAGTCCAAGTGTGCCCCCCACCCCCCGCCTTCTTCAACATCCAGTGAGATGTTGTGCCCAAAAGTGATGGCGACCATTGTGTTTGGAAGGCTCCTGTGACCAGCCATGAGAATTTCTCACAGACTCAGATGTTTCCAGCTTCCCTTCACAACCTCTCTGAGTAGTACAAAAAACGGGACTGAGAGCATAGGGGGCCCCAAGCAGCGGGTGGAATACGGGCAGGCAGCCCACTGACTCCAGTGCACAGAGGTGGGTAGGAGCAGGTGGACCATGGAGTCAGGCAACCCAGTTGCAACTCGAGCTCCTCATTTCTTAGCTGCGCTGCCTCAGAAAGTCCTGGAGCCTCTCCGAGCCTCTGTTTCCTTATCTGCAAATGGGCAAACAGGATGCTTATGAAGGTTAAGCAAGTGACCCATGAAGCATAGTGTCAACCCCTGGGAAATGGGGCTCCCTGTGCTTTTACAGTCTCCCTACAATCCCACCCCGAACCACTTCCTGCCTTCTCTACCAGGCTTCCCTGGCCCTGAGAAAGCAGACTGTCCTAGACTTTCTCCAGAAGAAAATTCCCCTGCCCCAGACCTTAATCCTTTGTGTTGTTTTTCACTTCCTTCAGTGTATGTATCTCTTTCTCTGGTAATGAGATGGTCAAACAAATGCTGTGCTCCAGAGCCATTCTGCTGAGACTCTGTGAGGACAAGGAAGTAATGGCTGGAGGAGAGGGAAAGAGGAAGGCAGAGGTGTGTGTGATGGGGCATCATTCCACAAGGTGGTCTTGGGCTGGTGACCCCAAGCTGCATCGATCTTTTGGGCTGTCACATTTCATTACAACCGTGGCTCACTGTCCCCTTGTGTCTCTCATCAGCATTGCTGCTTCCTAAGTTTCTCTCACACAGACCTTGGTATATCCAAGCTTTATCCTTTGGAAATATAAACATTTGCATATTGTCCCCACTGGATGTCATTTACACATCATTTGGGGGTAGTTCTCCTTGTTCCCTGAAGCTGGGGTGTGTGCTTGAGTTAAACTGCTCTGAGCCTTAGCTTATGAAATGGAGGTGACAGTAACAGGTTTCATAGGTTTGTTGGGAAGGTGACAGGTGTGAATATAGCTAAAGGGCTTAGGGCGGGGGTGGCGAACTTTGGCAC